>WKLE02002326.1:0-12530 GCA_014885115.2 Asterionellopsis glacialis
ATGGATTCAATCTTCGTGTAACAAGCCAACATGTCAAGTGAGGCTCCAATGTTCGACGAAGATTTCATATCGCTTCTCCAGTGATTGAAAGACTTTATGACGTTCTCGGGTATACCCATGATTTGGGCGTGGGCTGTTAGACCTCTTCTAGTTGATCTTAAGATACCAAAGTCGTCACGAATGGTGACTTCGTTGTCTATCAAGTTAGTTTCATTTTGAACCTTTTGCAAATATGAAAAGAAATCGTCCTGAAATTTGATGAGTTTCCTGGGAGAGAGTACTCTAGCAAATAATCTGGATCTCTTTCCTTCATTGTTTTGTTTTTGAAGTTGGCAGAGTCTACTGATCCACTTCCCAGGTTGTAATCCTGTGCCTTTTTGATTCCTACCAATGGAAGTTCAAACTTAGCTCCACTTAGCCTGTTTCCTTTAGTGGCCCCTGAGATGACTAATTTAAACCATCCTTCGGATTTTAGAGTTTTAAGGCTATTCGTCATTCCTGCTCTTTCAATCAGTAGCATTTCTTCTCCACGCAGACCTGCAACAAAGCCTCCAATGAACCATGATCCCATTTCAGCTATCCTTCTGTAGTCCTTGGGAGAAGAAGCAAATTTCCATTCTCTTTTCAGAATGACTTCTAGGGCATGGACCACATCGATAGTGATTGGTTCGTCTTGTTTCACGTGTTCACCCACTCGTTTGTGAATTCCTTCCATGAATCTGGAAAACCAGAAAGAGTGAGTGACCACTGATGAGATCCAAAGCTTCTTCATTTCATAAGAGGCAATGGAATCTTGCAGGCCACCTACCCCGGCCTGTCCAATGTTGGAGATAGTGGCTCGCGTTTTTCGGAAAGTTCCCCATTGAACAAACTGCTCATGTTGTCCTGGATTGAGAGACTCTTCGAGGATGCTGATGGCTGAGTTCATGCCCATAGCATCCTCTATAGGCCACGGACCCATATTGTCATTTATGGGTGGCTGACCCTTTTCCAGGGCCCGCCTTTCAAGTCTCTTGGCCCTTCGTAGGTTACCTTCAACAGTTCCTGTGGCTCTAGACCAGAAGGCATCCAGAGAGGCTCGACAAATGAAAACCTGGATTTCTTCATCTTGTATGTTTCGAGGGTGTGGGTTTTGGCGCATGATGTTTTGGAAATGACACCTCTCACACTGAAAAGGGGTTAGGAGGTGATCTCCCTTGCAACCTTGAATGAACCTACCTTCAGAGCCGGGCTCAAGGATTGGTTCACCGTCACCATCTATGTGTGTCCTGACAGGAAAAGGAAGCTTCCCGATGGGAACAAAGCATGAGCCGCACCACGCACTCTTACAAGGGGCAAAGGGACCGCGCTGTCATGAGTCTAGGCACGACTACTAGGTGCAAGCATTGTGGCCGTTTGAGTTGAGCACGGCCAAGTTCTTCTACCACAACGTCGGCAGCGCTGGGAGGAGGAGTCCAGATGTAGTTGCCTATTTGGTGACCTCATCAAACCACCCTTCTGGAGTAAGAGTGGTGTAAGGCATGCTACCCATGCTGCTCTCCAATAAGGCCTTCAGTCGAGGTTCTCTTTCGAAAGCCGAAAGGTGTAAAGGTATAAACAAAGACATAGGTTTGCCTCGCATCACTCCAGTTGAGTGATCGCCTCGCGAGATCCTGTCGGTTCCCTGGGCAATCATATGCTTGCCACTGACATGAATCACATGTAGTATTAGGTCATAATCCATTTCGAGTTTTTTGAGACGTAGTATGAGCTCAAAGAGCAATTTTGAAGTGGATGTTCCTTTCCAATAGGTACTCTCAGCAGTGCTGTTGTCTGTAAATATAAATATTTCACTTCCTCCAAGTTGATGTTCTAGACATAATTTTTCAAGGGACTCAACTAGCTTGTTGAGCTCCCTCCAATTTGAAGACATCGTCTCTGAAGCTTCAGTGGACCACTGTCCATATGAAAAGTGAATTACTCCTTCTATAACTTGATTTGGAGGCATCACCGAACCCATAGTATACTTTCCCTATTTTGTTGCATCTGACTCTCTTGAGAACTGGCTCTTCCAAGCTACACAAGGTTAGCAATGCATTGACATCGTCCTTGAAGCGTGGAGCTGCCGCTACCTCTGCAGGGATGTCTTCTTCTCCTCGAATGTCCTCGTGACTCCAATCTTGTTCCTCTTTCTTCCAAATGAGAGTTTGGCTTCTGGGTATTTGCCATGCTTCGTCGTCACGACCTTTGCGCCAGCCATCTATGGTCATGTGAAAACCTATTAGGTAGCTGGCCATGCATCGGTAGGTTTGGGCCAGGTAATTTAGGAAACCATGGATAATCTCTAGTCGTTTCCTGTTCATTTTTCGAGGATGAGCAACTAGCATGCATTGTACTTCTACAAGGTATCCTTTGGCCTTTGTCCATTTGTCTTGAGCCACAAGGACAAACACTCCGTTAGGGCTGGCTTTGACAAGAGCCCCGGCCCAGGCTCCTGATGCTTGTTTGCCATCACGTCATTTTCTGGGGGCATCCTGGATACCTAAATGATTACACATACTGGCGGCTCTTCTTCCAGCTCTCCAAGCTTCAGACTTCGAGTTCCCAGTCGACCTCAGATCATCTACATAAATGAATAAGTCTGCAGCCAATTTTCCATTGTCTTCTCTGACCTTCATGACCCAAGGTTTGGAGTTATTGAAGCATTCCATCCCAGGCAGATTAAGTACTACTTTTGACCATCGATAAATGTTGGAAGGAGTTGCTCTATTTCCCCGAATCATTTCTTCAGCAAAAGCCATGGCTTGGACGGCTTGATAGGGTGAAGATGTTAACCCCATTGCAGCTTGCATCCAGCACTCCCAACGGACATTCTTGGTCCCGGTCGGGAAGTAATGTGTGAGGTCCACACCAGCTAGACTTCGCACACTCTCGTGCAAGACGAAGTTTAAGAACATTTCTCCAAGATCAACGTCCGACATAAAAGTAGTTTCGTCCACAGCTCGCAGATGTGACCTTATGGTTGGCAAAGGAAACCATGGTACCCAAATGGCACTATTTAATCCACTTACAGTGCCATCATATACCATTCTGATGTCGTCACTACCTTTGGGGACAGCAAAGAATAAGGTGAGTGAGCTGACGAATCCAGTCGAAATGTACCTTCGCAACCTGACCTTTTGTAGTTTTTCCAGGACCTTGGATTTGATGGCAGGGTCCTTGGTGTTGCGCTGTGGTTTTCTGTATGTAGGTTTGGGTCCCTGGAAGTGAACCCAAAGACCGTCACGGATAGTGTCCTGATACTCCTCTGGCCATCGCCAGTGAAACGGTCTCAAACTGTCTGACCATTTGTTCCATGAGCTTCTGGCAGCCCATACAACAGCATCATGACCTGCTTCAAGGTCCGTTGGACAGGTCATTTGTAACCCCCGCCACCATCTAATGTAGCTGAGTTTGCCTTCATGGGCGGGCAACGAAGACCACAGGTAGCTCTTGGTGGTGGTAGAGAATTGAACCACGGAAGAGTATGTGTGGTAGAGCCTTTTAACTTGTGGGTATCGGGATTGCAGCCACCGGAAGAAGGAAGAAGTCACACGTCGTTTCCACCACATTAGCATGCGACGTTGAAACATTGGAGTGATTAAATCTAGGAAAAGTTTGCATTTTGAAGATCCTAGATTGGCTAAAGTGGATCTCAGAGAGGAAGGAGCATCGTCGACAAGATGTTCCCTCCAAAGGTAGTCGGGCACCGCTGCGTCATCTGCCTCAATGGCTTTCCTTTCACGAGCCTCCCAAAGAACGCCAATTTGGGCCTCCTTTGCCGCAATAGGCGTCGACGAAGTGGCCCGAACCAGAGACCTTTCGTCCACAGAAGAAACTTTCCCAACTTCTTCGACCAAAAAAGAAGAAATTGAAGAAATTCCCCACCAGTAATTTGTCCCAAGCTCCGCCTGCTTGGCTTTAGCAAATTGCATCCCAGACTCCTGGTCCCTGGCCTGCTTCGTCCTAGCAGCAAGTGGTAGGGCACTTGTATTGTCCTGACATTGATGATGTTCCCCAGCCTGCTTGGCCCTGGCAGTGGTAGGTAGGCTTGTATCATCCTCACGTTGGCGTTTTCTGTCAAGTCGTTGGTCAAACAAAGAACCGAGTAGAGCCCTAAACCCGTTGACTAAACATTTGAAGGGCAGGAGAGAAGTTAGGGGTGGCCACGGGAGAGTTGAAGCAATGGTTGCTAGAGCGACAGGCCAGTCCAGGCACTCCAAGGCCTCTTGGGTACCTAAGCATCGAAGACCCCTGTGATGTTTTGGGGCAAAGAGAGTAGGGGTGAGGACAAGTGTCCTCTTGGTGAGTGGGTAAGACAATAACCCACCACCATGAAAGAAGGGTTGATGTCCTTGTACCCCTAGTTTCACCACTCTCAGTGGGTTGGTAGTGGCTACAGTTGGTGCAGGTTGGAAGGAGAAACAACTAGGTTTGAGACCCAAGACTGTGCTGGCATCCCTGGGAGCATAGCTGGGAGCTTAAGGATCATTTGATATGATGAAAGGTCGGGAAGCGATGGCAGTGATGCAGATTTGCGCATCCGTGACTCCTCCAACGGCTGAGTGCATGAGTATGATCTGGTTCTGGAATTTCCATTTGGGTGGAGCGCGTCGTATGCCTTTGGTGCTCAATAAAGTGTGAATAACTAAAATTTTACAAACTGCATAGGCGTGTCCAGCCACACGTCCATCAACCAATCCTAACATGGGTTGAGAATGTAGGCGAGGTATGTCTTCCATTTTCCCTGACCAGCTAGTTATGGGACAATCATCTCCTACCAAAGCCTGTAACAAGGACAAGCAAGAAGGTTCTCCTGTGCAACAGATCCAAACACATCGAAGTCCCAGTTCTTGAAGAGCAGGCAACCAAGAGGTGAATTCGCATCCGAAGATGACACAAGGACGTCTATAGTCACCACCCTGAACGGGTACGCTACCCACAGTTAAACCTCATAAGGTGGTTCTCTTTAAGGTTGAGCCCAACGTGTGCACACTAGCATCTTCACTAAGTCATTCCTCCCGTTTGGCCTTCTTCTTGACATCTCCATTGAGCTTCTTGTACTGAACTAGTTCATGACGAAGATTGTCATGATCACATTGTAAATCCTTTAGAAGGTCAGGTAGGGTTGACAGAGATGCGACTTTCTTGTTCAATTGGCTTACATTATTGTCAATAGTAGTCAATTGCGAAGGATCCACTTGTTTGGTTAACATGAACATGCTCATCTCTTTTACATAAGATGGGTGTGACCGGAATTCCATGGATACGAACGATTGCATTTCGCAGTGACATTGTAGAACACACCAAATCATTCTTGCCTTGCAATCCAACGTGCTCAAGTTGTCCAGCATGATCACCTTTGTCCGATGCTTCCTCATGGCTTCCCAAATTGCATTTGAAGCACGCCCAATGAGTTGAAAAGCGGTAGTTGGAGAGAAGTGCAAGACATGAACCAAGTCTGAGTAGTTTCGCTCAACATGACTAGCAAATGAAGTCCATTGAGACTCAACTTCTTGTAACAAAGCCAGAGCAAAGGCGCCGCCTCCAGTAGAAGAGTCAATGGTGCCTCTGATACTTTCAGCATAATCATGTAACCAGGTTTGCAGTGATTGCTTGATCGATTCGGTGCCTTCTCCCAACCAAGCACCATATGAGGGAATTGCCCCGAACCCCTTTTCACAGGCCACAGGCTTTCCAGAGCCTTTGGCGCTGTAGAGCAACTTGGGTTTGTATGATACATTGAGGCTGCTAACTCACTTTCCATTCTACTGGAAGCCACGCGGCTGGCAGAGTGTCTGGCATCTGAATGTTCGGTACCTGTGGGTGCCTTAGGTTCCATAGCCACAATGAGGCTAAAGAGGTCCCAAAAGATTCCAGCACTATCAACCTGTTCTTCCTTGACCCATCGTTTTAGCTCTTGAAAGGATCCAAACTTGTAGTGATTCAAAGAGAAACTTTCATCGTCCACTCGAGAATGCAATTCGAGGATCTGCTGACAAAGATCATTGACTTGGGATTGAAGCAACAGTTGATAGCCTGATTGGTCAGTGTTCACAGTAGATTGGATTTGTGCATCATCTATGTCATTCACCGCTTAACTTAATTGTCTGAAATCCGCGAGCGAAACAACTCTGTGAGAGGGCTGATTGTCGAGTTTTCGAGATAATGTCACCACTTGTCGCTCCAAGTCAGAATGAGCTTCCTGCATCTTGCAAGTTAGGTTCCCCAATTTGTCGCCTAAGTCAGGCTTGGTATCCATGGATTCAAATAGGTTGTCAAACTCCATTTCACTTGAACTAGCGTTGAATGTCTCAAGGGTTGATAGCCGATGTTTGAATGAAGGAATGATTTTCTTGTATGAATCCACAAGATTGGTGAAGCTCCCTTGTAATGTCTTGACTTGCTGCATGAGCAATTTTTGGTTGCTATAGTCCACCCGCAATGAGGTAACTGTGTCTTCCAGTTTTGTGCGATTGTTAGAAACCACCTCCCAAAGGTTGTCCATCCCTTGACCTTCTTTGTTGGAAAAAGGAGTTCCGATTTGAAATGCAAGTAGGCGGACCTTAGCTTGCATTCCATGAATGATACCCTCCATTTCCAAGAGCGTCTTGGTGAGAGATTCGCGGTAATCACATTCGTTACAACCACGTTTGTTAATTTCAGTCTCTAGAGTTGCGAAGTTTTGACCAATTTCCTGCCATTCTTTAAGTATGTCTTCACTTAACTTGCTGGGGTCATAATCATTCTTGCTTTCCGTTTTTAGAGCAAATCCTACTCCCCCGACTTTAGTGAGGGGTGGAAGATCCATGGGAATGGTGTCAATTGATTCAGACAAGAATTCCCCCATGGATCGTTTCCTCAGAGTTTTCAATTCCCGTTTCGCTTCTTTGATGTCTCCCATTGAGGGATAATCCACGGTGGATCAACTCTTGCTTCTGACCGGTTCAATGCCGCTGCGAACGGAGTAAGAAGCCGAGTTGTTCATTTCAGCTTTGACAGTCTCAAAGTACGTGACCATGACGTCAGGGTCCTCTTCCATCTTGAGAAGATCTTCAGGAGACAAGTTACCCAGAAGGTGGTTAATGTCTAACGATGGTTTGCGACGAGCTTGACTTCCATTCTTGTTTCGAATGTATGCATGACCCTCTTGGAGGTGCACCTTGCTGGACTTGTGTGTTTGAATGTTGCAGTCATTGGTAAGTTTGCAGCAGAATGAACTGCCATGAACTCCACCAATGGCACCACGACAAATCTGATCCAGATCATTACAGAAAAGGACAGAGACTCCTTCCAAAGGAAACTCACGACACAGTCGATCCCCCCCGTTGCAACAGACACGGCAGACGAAGGCGTAGCAAATGCACGGGATGACGTACCTGAAGAAGTAGATGGTCCGCGACAAGGTGTGACAACCTCGTCAACAGGCGGGTCGTCAATATCATCAAAAGTAACAAGAGCATCCATGGTACTAGGCAGGAAGAAATAATTTGCTTGAGTGAGAGTCACGGTCAATTTTGGACTGATCAATGTGCAAAGTTGAGCGCTTGTCTTACTAAGCCACAACCAACCAATTACGTCGTAAGTTCTTGAAAGAGTGATCTGAGGATGAGATGAGTGCAGCTGCGATTTTAGAAAGCATTCTAAAAAACTTTTTTAGTTTTAGAATGATTGGATCACAATCGTTAGATGTTCTCTCTGACTCAATGCTTAATCTGCAAGATCGAGTACTTCTAAGGGCTCAGGCGTCTGGCCATCAAACCGTCTTAATTTGAACATGAGAGGGCACAATGTGGACCAAAATGATGAAGTCCGTTTGGGGTTTGGAATTGCACACAATATTTGCACAGGTATAATCATGTTATTAGTGTCACCAGACTCCCACAAGAAGAAGAACTGCAGTAGGCGATATGTCAATCAACCATAGTATGGACATACTGTGATGCAATGACGTCATGGACCAGGACAGACAAGATGATGTGATCATGTCATCAAGCGGACAGACGCAAACGTGCAGTGATGCACTGCATTCATGCGTGAACGCTGACGTCACAAGCAAAGCATATTGAAATCCACTACGCAGCAGAAGCATGATGTGTCACACTGGAACATGGTGACGCGCCAGCCCGGTGCACTCTCATTGCCTGCCTCAGGAAGTTTGGTTCACATGTTAAAACCGAACTCCATTGGAATCCAAACTCTAAGGAGATCCGCCATAGGATCCCGTACTGAATTGGGTCAAGAAGACGAATTGGTGAATTGTCCAGTATTTTTAGCAACTAGTTAAAAAAGCTCATAATTTATTCACTCTAACAAAACTCAGTCTATTTTCTATCACTTTTCAATATTGTTGTCAGCATAGTGCATAATGTTAACACTGCATGCAAAAAGTGGTAAGTAACTATCCGATATTATTCCAATTCCAAGCAACTCAACCATGAAAGTTGTTACACCTAACCAAGGCAATGGTCAAAGCTACCCGCTGCCTCCTATCCCGCTCAAGATTCCAAGCACGGAAGAGCAGAAGTTAGCTAAAGTGCAGTACGCAAAAGTCAGTCTGCTATTGAATCCCGGAGACCAAAACTCTGAAGAGAAGTACACTATGGAGTTCCCATACTTTAGTCACAGATCTCCTAGAGAACTACTGGACTGGTTCAATAATCTGGACCAAGTGATTTGCGGTCAGCGTATCACAACCGGGCCCGCTCACTTCTCAATGGTCCGTGCTTTACTACATGGAGAAGGCCTGCGTGTATTCAATGCTGCAGCTACCCAACTTGGAAACAAGACAGTGGAGCACTTCAAGTTGGTCAGAGACGACCTCAAGAAGCATTTTTTCCCACTTAAGGCGCTCATGAAGCAGAAACGCTACATGCGCCGATTCCTAAGGAAGCCACATGAACTGACATCCAAAGAGTACCAAGCTGCTCTTCACACACTTAATGGCTACTTAGAAAAGTTCCCTGGAGCAGATGAGAACTCAAAGCTCTCCAACAAAGAGTTACTTGAGATCCTTGAATTTGGAATTCCTGCTACTTGGAGCAAGGAAATGACACATCAAGGATTTGACCCTCAGGATAAAGGCCTGCCAGCGTTTCTGGAATTTCTGGAATGTATGGAAGTTACGGACGATATAGGAGACCCTTCAGGCCCTAGAACCAAAGATAAGCTGCCTCATAAGGACAAACCTAATAATCCAACAAATGGCCAAGATGGCAAAGATCAGCATCAGAAAGATGGCAGAAAGGAAGAACAGCCAAAATACAAGCGCCCGTGGTACAATAAGTACGACAAGCAGAAATTGAACGCCATGGCTGTTCAAGTCAAAGATTCATTGACTAAGAGGTCCATTCAATATTCAAATAGCCCAAATTTGATGAGCGGAAGGCCATTGAATGAGAATGTCATGTCAACGAGACAGAAGGTCAACAATCATACAATATGATAATTGGATGCAAGCTCCTAGAAGAACTAGGTATGATACTTGACTATAAACAGTGCGTAATGACTTGGGAGGACACAGAAGTCCCAATGAAATTGACTGATTATGAGACCAAGGAATCGTACAGCATGCTACAGGAACTCACCAAGCCGACTAGTGGACAAGATATTGGCCACTACCTTTGATAAGGCTGACCTAGACAAAGTGACAAGGTCATGCCAGCATCTGCCTCCTAAGGACAGAACAGCTTTAAACACACTACTTAAAAAGTATGACCCTCTATTTGACAGTACTCTGGGCATGTGGAATATTGACCCAGTCAGTATAGAAAAAAGGAAGGCTCCAAACCCTACCATGGAAAAGCCTATCCTGTACCACACATGTAAGATTGATTACTTAGAGAAGAGGTAGAACAGCTCGTATGTATAGGAGTATTACAAAAAGTCAACAGGTCCAAATGGGCAGCACCTAGCTTCCCATGACCTAAGAAAAATGACACTATCAGGTTTATTTCTGACTTTAGGAAACTGAACAAATGTATCATACAGCACCTGTTACCTATGCCTCATATTCAGGAATTACTTACAAAACTTGAAGGTTTCTCATATGCGTCATCTTTAGACCTAAATATGGGATACTATCACATACAACTAGATGCAGACGCTAGCAAGCTATGCACAATTGTACTACCTACCATGGGGAAAGTACGAGTACTTACGCCTACCCATGGGAGTAGCAAGTTCAGTGAACATTTTCCAAGAGAAGATGAGCGAACTTATGTGTGGACTAGAATTCGTACGCGTGTATATTGATGATCTATTGCTCCTTACAATGGACAATTTCAAAGATTACATACACAAGATGGATCTAGTACTACAACGACTACAGGAAGCGGGACTTAAAGTCAACATGGAGAAATCCTCCTTTGGACAAACCGAAATGGATTATCTTGGATTCCACGTATGTCCTAAGGGCATAAGGCCATTAAATCATAAGGTCTCTGCCAAATTAAACATAGCACCACCTACGACTACTAAAAAGATATGATCTTTTGTAGGAATGGTCAATTTCTACAAGCAAATGTGGATACACAGATCCCACATACTGGCTCCTCTAACTAAGCTACAAGGTAAAGGGGTTAAGTTCAAATGGGAAAAGGAACAACAAATAGCCTTTGATAACATAAAGAAGATTTTAGCCAAAGAAGTACTATTGTCCTACCCTGACTTCAACAAGTCTTTTCACATATACACTGATGCCAGTAAATACCAACTAGGGGCAGTTATCACACAAGACAACAAGTGCATAGTATTCTATAGTAGGAAACTTCCCGATACTAAACTAAATATGACACCTGCAATCAAGAACTATTATCAATTGTAGAAGTACTTAGAGAATACTGGTACCTCCTACTTAATCACTGTATAATCATACATACGGATCATATAAATCTAACCTAAAACAAATGTCAAACCAAACGTCACGCATGCTGGCAATGGTTCATAGAAGAATTTTCACCCAAACTACGCTATATAAAAGGCAAGCACTCTCATCTTGAAGAAAGGTTTCATAGGGGCAGGAAATCTTACAGCCTTATCTGCTACAAAAATAAAATATGCTTTCCGTCAATTCTACAGAAACAAATGGTACAATGGTACCACATGTACTTATGTCATCCCGGAAAGACTGGTACCAAAGAGACAATACAACAGCACTTATGGTGGCCAAAACTGCTCAAACACGTAGCGACCTACTGCAAAACATGCCACATCTGTCAGCTGAACAAGAGTCAAAGTAAGAAGTACGGACACCTTCCTGAAAAAGATGCAGAAGCTATGCCATGGGACCACCTATGTGTAGATCTCATAGGACCTTATGCAATCTCAAGAAAAGGTCACAAGGATCTCACCCTACGCTGCATTACCATGATTGACCCAGCTACAGGATGGTTCAAGATTGCCCCTTGGTCCAAAAGGAGCAGTAACAAAATCGCGAACATAGTAGAACAACAGTGGTTTGCACAATACCCAAAGCCTACGCAAGTTGCTTTTGACCAAGGCACGGAATTCATGAAGGACTTCCGTAGTATGTTAGACAATGAACATCATGTCAAACGTAAACCAATCACTACCTGTAACCCACAGGCAAATGCCATCAAGTAGTGGGTAATATGATACGATCCCACAAGGTACAACATAGTGCTGGAGAAAACCCCTGAGCCGGTGTACTAGCTGCCGTAGCATACACCGTACATTCCACTTATCATACTACTCTCCAAGCTATGCCTGGCCAGCTAGTTTTTGGTAGAGATATGATATTTAACGTTCAACACAAAGCAAACTGAGAACACATGCATAGTAGGAAACAAGCTAGAATAGCTATCAATAATCAGCGCAAAAACGCTAAGAGAATCGAACACTATTGGAAAGTAGGCCATAAAGCCCTACTAGAAAACGATAAGTCCAACCCGAGTAAATACAAACAACCACGCAATGGACCATTCATCATCCAACAAGTACACTGCAAGGGTATCCTAACAGTACAACGTGGACCAGTACTGGACAAACTCAATATTTGTCAGGTTAAGCCTTACCACGCTGCTGCTGCTGCTGCATAAAAGTCCTAAGTACTAGATTGCTGGACATGGGGTCAAGTGCAGTAGGTAAGTTGCAAGACTTGCGCATTATGTCAATCAACCATAGTACGGACGTACCTTGATGCAATTATGTCATGGACTAGGACAGACAAGATGACATGATGATGTCATTAAGCGGACAGATGCAAATGTGCAGTGATGCGTTTATGTGAACACTGACGTCACAAGCAAAGCGTATGGAAATCCACTCTGCAGCAGAAGCATGATGCGCCATGCCGAAACATGGTGACGTGCCTGCCTGATGCACTCTCATTGGGTGCCTTGGGAAGTTTGGTTCACATGTTAAAACCAAACTCCATTGGAATCCAAACTCTGTAGATCTGCCATGGGATCCTGTACTGCAATTGGGTCAAGAAGATGAATCAGTGGATTGTCAGGTATTTTTAGCAACTAGTTAAAATAGCTCATAATTTA
>WKLE02002329.1:0-16182 GCA_014885115.2 Asterionellopsis glacialis
ACAAGATTCAAAAAAAGAAATCGGCTTCTCATCTCCCGCCTGCTTTCAGCGACTCAGGTAAAGACGATGAAAACTGTCATCTATGATTGAACCAGAATGTCCTTGCTGGCGCATTCGTATAAACCGTTCGTAAAAAACACAGCACACGGCACACATCAACGACCGATTTTTACGTGTGGACGCGGTATCCTTCAACACGACACACATCATACTATTATAATTCAAGAGTCAAATTATACCTCATTCTCAACACATCAACAAGAACACAACTTAAGAACAACAACAGCAACAGAAACAATAAGACATCATATGACAGAAGCATCGAACAAATCAACAATTCCAGTACAATTAACCTTGTATGCGACGAAACTTAAAAATGTAGCAGGTGCATTCAAGGGAACATCAGATCCATACGCTGTTGTGACACTTTTGGCAAGTGATCCAAAAGATAAACCTCACGTATTAGGCAAGACTGAAGTGTAAGTTATAATGTACGACTCTCAATCATACATGCTTATAAAACTTATTCTCAAAGATTTCGTCGTTCTATCTCTTTTTTTGTAAATGCTGCAGTATTAAAAATAGTTTAAATCCAAAATGGACCAAATCCTTTTTGATTGATCAGTACGAATTAGGCAAACCCTGTCGCATTAACGTGGGTGTCTACGATGAAATACGCAAAGCCAAAACCAATAAACCCATGGGATCCACAATGTTTGAAATTGGAGAAGTCTTGGGAACACGCGGCAATGTCAAGGCGAAAACCTTACGCAATGGAGGTGTCTTATACGCCCGCGTCGAAAAAGCCACCACACTCCAACTCCGTGAATCCTCCGGAACACTCATATTAGCTTTACGAGGAGTCAAATTGAAAAATGTCGATGGATTATTTAGTAAATCTGATCCCTTTTTTGAAATTGCTAGACAAATCAAAGAAGGGTCGAGTTACAATTGGGTACCTATATATAGATCCAAACATATCATGAACAATTTAAATCCCTCTTGGGAATCGATTAAACTGGACATGAATCAATTATGTCAAGGCAATCTTGACCAACCCATCATGATTACAGTCTATGATTGGGAAAAAAGTGGAAAGCACACACCCATGGGATCCTTTGAAACGACTGTAAATGGATTGCAAAAGGCTGTCGTTGTCGGCAATATCGGGAATGTCAAGAAAATTGATACCAAAAAGGGATTTGAATTACACCGTCGAGGGAAATCCTTTGGATTTATTATTGTCACTCATGCCAGTGTAGAGGGTGCAAGTAGTACTACTACGAATGGTAGTGGCGGTGCTACTACTAGTGCATCTGTTCCTTCGACAACGGCATCTTCTGCCGCTCCTCCTGCTGCAGTTGTACCACCTACAACTGCCATGAGTAACATGAGTCTAGGGTACGCCATGCCAACTCCCATTCCACCACCCGTTGTATCACAGCAACAATATCAACGAATTCCACAAAAACCCAACTTTGTTGACTATATCAGTGGCGGGTGTGAATTACAAATGTGTGTCGCTATTGATTTCACAGGATCCAATGGAGATCCCCGTCGTCCTGGCACCTTGCATTATCGATATCCCAATGGACAACAATTCAATGATTATGAAAAGGCAATCACAGCTGTAGGGTCCATTCTCGCACGGTACGATTCCGATCAAAAATTTCCTGTATGGGGATTTGGTGCAAAATTCAATGGTCTTATCCAACATTGTTTCCAAGTAGGGCGTCAATCCGAAGCCAACGGTATTACTGAAATACTGGAAGCCTACCGAAATACCTTTCAATTACCACTCACCATGAGTGGCCCCACCGTCTTTACGGAAGTGATACAATTAGCGGCGGCACAAGCACGAAGTAAACAAGAAAGTGCCGCACGAATTGGACAACAAGCGTACAGTATACTGTTAATTTTGACCGATGGTGCAGTGTCTGATATCAATGCCACACGTGCTGCCATTCAAGCGGCAAGTGATGCACCCCTTTCCATTGTTATTGTAGGGATTGGCAATGCTGACTTTTCTGCCATGCAATTTTTAGATGACTTTCAACAACAACAACAAAGTAGTATAGGACGTGACATTTGTCAATTTGTGGAATTCAATCGTCATCAACACAACAAAATATCCTTGACCCAAGCCACGCTGGACGAAATACCGGATCAATTAGTCGATTACTTTTATTCTAAGGGTATACAACCTTTACCTGAATTACGAGGAAGCACCATGAATATCACCCCGGATGCCTACAATGAAGATGAAGATGTTGATTTAACAGTTGATATCAATACAGAAGATGGTGAAATCTCCTTGGCTAACACAAATGGTGCCTATTACAATGATACAAGTTATGGAAATATGAATACGTATGCAGGTGTCACAGTTTTACCACCACCATCGTTATCATCATCAGCACCACCAGGACCTTACAATCCCAATGCTACAAATGGTGTTGGTCCACCAGGAGCCTATGCACCACCACAACAACAACCACAACAACGACCATCGTATCCTCAGGCACCAGCTGTAGCACCACCCCAGAATGTTTTTCATGTACAATTACCACCAGGTGTATCGCCTGGGATGCAAATACAAGTACAAAATCCAACGACACACCAAATGATGATTGTGACTGTACCACAAGGTGTACCACCAGGTGGAACATTTGCAGTTCCATACTAAAAATTGAGTTGTAATTGAAAGAGGGATATGGGAATGATACATGTGATAATTATCTTGTATAATGTACAACCAAGTTTTTCGTTTCATAAAATTACAATTTATATATATTGTTTTCAAAAATTCACACTATGATTACACTTTTCTGGTCAAGAGGAGACTAATGTTTGGAATAGTGCTTCTTGAGCTTGACTGTACTTGCTACGATACTATACTCTGTTTGCATCCAGATCCTTTACTGTTTTTTTGTTTTATATTATTCTCTTCTTTTCCTCTTCCCATCCTCACTGTCTTTCGGATGTATTGTAGTTCTCTCTAAGAAGATTCACTGGATGTCTTCGAGTCCGAGTCCGAGTCATCGAAAAAATCCCAGAAGTTATAGCTCGCTTCGTCATCTGAGTCTGACTCCTCCTCCTCTTCGCCAACAGGTACCCAGGTCATCGTATAGAAGTCAAGCAGCAACATCTTGGTATCCTCGCGAATAAAAGTTTCAGGTTGCATGAAGTAAAAACCCTTGGGGTCTTTGATATTGGCACGTACTTGAACCTCGGCCGATGTTTCCTTTGAGATTTTCAAGCCTTCACTAGAACTTAGTGCATTGGGCGATATTTTTTCTTTCGCGGTTTGGACAGAGATGTATCCAGCAGGAACATGTTTATCTCCCGTAATCTTCAAAAGCTTGAGGCGAATATATTCGAGTGGAGGTAGTCGAACTCTTAAATTTTTGTTTTTCCCTCTCCTTTTGGCATAATCAATTGATTCTTCTTCAGTTGGGCCCAACTCCAGGTAAGCCTGAAAATACTCAAAATAGTCTCTCCCATAATCATTGCTTTTCCAAGTGGGGTAAAAGGTACGATTATGATCACGGTTTAATTCCCAGTAATACTGATGCACCCCACTCATTGGAACGAACGCCACGTTGGGCCCAAACGAAAAGTCAACGTCGTCTTCCAACTCACTGTGGCAGACGCATTGATCCCATCCAGGTGGCGCATACAGTTGGCACTCCATTGGAATGATATTGTACGAAATGTGGTAATAAAATCCCCCCACGTAACAAAGCCAAATGGCGAGGTTGATGATCAAAATGGTGTTGTCGGTAGCAATTGAGATGGGCGTTTCCAAGTGGGTCATGACGAAGGACATCACCGCCATTTCGATGGTAATTGCAAGAACAAGCACGGTGCCGACAAAGACGAAGTAGTCTGTGATGGTCATATACGACAGCTTGGGCAACGCCGATTCGATGATGAAGAGGAAGGCAATCGTCGAAAGTAGAATTGTCGATGCATGAGCCAAACGACCCCCCCCGTCCTCGAGATCTAGACAGAAGGACCCGATCCCCGAGAGCGTGATTAAGGCCAAAATGATGTAAATGTTGATGACCGTTGTTTGTACACTCGCCTGGCGTGGAGCGAAACCGTCAGCAAAGGATATTGCACCCTGCGCATCTCAAAGTTCTCAGTGGCGATCTTTTCGGCCTTGGACGAGATCTCTACCATGGGCGCCGAAAAGTCCCACTCACCGAGGGCCATGCTGCCGACGTCGAATTTGAGGAATTCTCGTGTCATGGCAGGATGGAGGGCCATGTCGCGCTTGGGCCATATCATCTTCAGGGGGAACTGTTGTGAGTCGAAGGGATAGCTCTTGAGTTCGAACGCTTCGGAGAAGGTCCCATCGATGATGTCGGAGAAGGTCCCATCGATGATGTAGTGTTGTTTCAACACGTACATCCCCCCGCGGTGATCAACCACCGCATCGTCCTTCTCCATCTTCTCCTCCTTGACCATGGTGGGCAGGGTAGGGGGGCCGGGCGACCAGGAGGGCTTAAACCCTTCCTTGGCACGGTTCTGGTAGTCTTCTTTGGTACACATCCATTCCAACTCGAGTTGGAATCGACAGTCAAAGGTTTGAGCGACAGTATCAATGTTGGATACCTGAACGATCTCGATGTGGGCGAACACTTGGTGACGACCGAATCCTTTCTGAAAGAAGCGGTTCTCTTTCTCCTCGTCTTCTTCTTCTTCCTCCTCCTCCTCTTCGTCATCACCGTCGCCGTTTACTTCACCATCTTCTTCTTTTTCTTAGTCTTCATTGCCTGATGATTTCTCATCATTGTCGATCACCTCTTCCATCTTGATATCAGGTGATTCATCCTTGTTGGATGGTCTATCGCTGTTGGATACTAAAGCAGTTTGTAAATCGATGTCTTTTTCCTCTGCCATTGTTTACTGCCACTGTCTTCGAAATAAAAGCAAAAGGATCTATGGAAGAAACCTCTTGATGTCAATTGATGGTGGTTAAGCCTTCTTGAGTTAGATATCTTCACAGCCAAAATGACAAACAGCAATGAAGGAGTAGGCGACAGAGAAAAAAGCTTCGATTGCATTTTTATTTGAAATCTTAAAGCTGGACATAAGCGAACGCTTTTCTGTTGGAGTTTGAACAGCTGAAAGTCGTTAAGTAAACAATGACCTTTGAATTATTTAAAAATATTTTCCTTAAATAGGGCCTTAAATACAAGACAAGTAATCTTCCTTTGGAAGTAGTAGAGGAAGGCAAGCTACTAACTGGCGTGTACAGATCTTGGATTGCGTTAATTTTCTGAAATTTGATCCAAACTGAGGCGGAAGCAAGGCAAGCGGCTCATCCAAGTTTACAGGTACTCGTACATTATTAGGGTCTACCTGGGTATAAGCAATTGCGTACCAATAGTACCTTGTACTTCTACAAAAGTGAAGTGTACCCGCCAGGTAGTAGGTACACACAATATCCAAAATGTTCTGTATCAGGTACAGTTTAAATAATATATAATTCAAAGACTCCTCTAGACAGAATTCGTGACATCTTTTACATAAAGAGTAATAATGATACAGTACTTGGGCTACGGATCCTTTAGTTCTTAGGAAGATGTGTTTTTCCAACATTCTTGGGCCTAAAGATCGTTTACAGTACTGGGTAGTACCTGTAAGGAGAGACTTACATATTTTTATACAGTACCAATAGCAAACAAGTCGATCACTCCCCTACAGTAGCGTTCAGGTTTCTGACTCTGCAGGAGTTGATATGTCCTATTATCGGTCGAGATGAATGAACACTCATTTTACATGGATGATGGAAAAATAACAGATATTAATAAAAGGACGCACGTCTCAAGTTTCAACACGGACCCACAATTTGAGTCCCACGAGGGCATATAAGCGAAACTTAACCAAAACAAGCAACAGAAGCAATACCACTCATCACTCTTTTCTTCGGCTATCATTTTATCATAGAGTCACCATGGCATTGTCAGGCAACAATGGGGACCAAAGGAAATCTAGTTCTTTGTGGAGATCGAAACTAGGAAAAGATTATGATCAGGCTTTCATTCAAAAGAATGAAACTAAATTTAAAAGACAAATTGATAAGTTGCGTCAACTTCCAGAAAATCGTATTTGTGCTGATTGTCATCATCCTCATAATCCAACAGTATGGGCATCCGTTAATTTAGGAGTATTTTTATGTTTACGTTGTGGATCCATTCATCGTGGTCTTGGGACACATATTTCGAAACCTAAAGGATGTACAGGATCTTATCTTTGGGGTCCCGATGAAATTGAACGCATGGCATTGATTGGTAACCAAAGAGCTAAAGAATTATATGAAGAACAGACTAATCACCATCATGGCTGTCCATTACCTAATGCTAATGATGAAATTTGGAGACACTATATTCGTGAGAAATACGAAAATCATCAATCCTTAGTGTCGACACCACTACCAGCTATTCAGCCAACCACTATCACAAAGACAGCAGACAATAATATTGGTGTTCGTAGTACCAAAATGTCTGCTTCGTCTAGATCAAGAGAGACGAATGGTGAAATCAACGTACTTAACACCAAAACGGCAAAAATGAAAGTAGAAGCCGATTTACTTAGTTTTGAAGAAGAAGTAGTAGACAGTCGTAGCACTAGCAGCAACACAACCAAGAATGCACCGAAAACATCTTCCTTGGCTGTACAACAACCGACGAACTTGATTAGCTTTCACGATGATGGTTCTACGTTCGGACAAAAAGATTCTACTTTTCATTCTGAAGTGACAACCAAATTACCAAGCAACCAAGTCGATTTCTTTGCACAATTTGGATTGTAGGGCTCTCTCGAAGTCGGTAGGAAAAAGAGTTCTTCACAACAGTGTTAAGTCTCGGCACATTCTGTGTTGAGAGAATCTGAAAACCCCAGAGAGTCGATTCAAATTGAAATGCTTGCTTACTTTTTAAGATTTTTATCCTGTAATTTTGACTTGGTGTTTCGCTTTAATACAAAGAGGTGTTTTGTGTGTGTAGCGGTAAATATCATTAGTTCTAATGTTGTGGATGATACGATTAATGTTATTATATATCTTTCTCTTTTTTTTTAAATAATTTGTAAATATTGAAGATCATGTCTTTTTGTAAATTAAAGAAGTCCATCAACAACTTTGGAAATACCGAAGTCAGTGGGAACACCTGAATAATCGGTACCCTGCGTATTGTCGGAAACCTTTTCATACACAAAGATATTATCATCTTGGTCGCGTGAAATACGAATCGTTTCATCCAAGTAGGTGGTTCTCATGGTAGCTTCACCCGTAGCACCCAAAAGTTGAGGGATGTTACGTGACCCTAACTTTTGGTCAAGTAATTGACGTAAGAGAGGTACATTCAACCCATCAATGTAAGTTTCATCCAAGGAGATACTCCATGCTTTCCCATCGTAGGTAGGAGTAGTTTCACCAATACTGATGAAGGCTTGTTCAATCGTACCTGTCTTGACTTCAAATTCAGATACCATACTGTTGCCTGTAATAACCTGACGGATTTTGCCAATGTTACTAAGAGAAACTGCGACCTGTTGAGCCTTGCAGAACTTTTCAAAGGATTGGATCTCACTGTCACCATTGCATGCAGCACGTTTGGCCATGAAAAAGGGACTGGAACGGAAAAGTTGGGTGTTGGCATAAATGAGTTCCCATGTACCTTCCACATCAGCGGATACAGTAGGGTTGGCTTCTGGTGACATACTTTCAAGACGGTTCACAATGGAATCTGCCTTACGGATGAGACTATCCGATGCATCTTGTCCACGATCAGATCGCAATGCGGTCAAGAATAAGGCATTGTTCAAGGACATGCGAATACTGTCGTCTTGCATGGAACCCATGACATCCGCAGCTGGTGCTGGTGCTGCTTTAGGTGCAGGCTTGGGTTTAGGAGCAGGTTTAGGAGCTGGTGCAGCAGCCTCAGGAGCAACAGCAGGAGCGGGGGCTGCGTAGAATGCAGTTTCATCCGTTGTCGCTTCAGCAGGCTTGGGAGCAGGAACAGGCTTGGGTGCTGGTGGAGGTGGAGTGGATGCCTTGGGTTCAGCAGGAGGTGGGGATTTAGGTGGAGGAGGTTTGGTGACAGGAGGTTCCAAAGTAGCCGATCCACCGCCAGCAGTTGCAAGAGCAGGAGTCAATCCTTCCTTGGTTAGGTCGTTGTAGTAGTTAGTACCAGCAACGACAGCTGCAGCGGTAACAGCAGAAGTTACAAGACTACTTCCAAGGATTTTCTGTGGCATCAAAGACAAAAATACATGAGGTGTTCAATCATTATTCAGAAGGGCAAATTTGCAAAAAAAACGATGCAGACAAGATCAAACATATAACTTACACCAACAGAGGGACTAGGTGGTGGTGAGAAAGCAGGGACCGGAACAGGCGAAGGTGGGGGAACGGGAGCAAAGACAGTAACAGGTGTAGCTACTGGCTTCGGTGCCACAGCTGCAACAGCCTGGGCAAGGACAGGTCGTTCCATGTAGATAGAATTGAAAAGATTCTCACGTACTCCACCAGGCTTCAATGTTTCGAAGGTAACAGGTGCAAACCAATCTTCAACAGAAGCAGCACCCTTTTGGTTTCCCTGGTTAATTACAATACCACCCAACAAGGTAACTTCTGAGATCTTATCCCAAAAGCCGGCCTTACCACTAGCATTGGCAATTTCCTTTTCTAGCAAATCAGATACCATATCATACATACGGTTGGTAACCAAGGCGATCAAAGCGTTGGTGTTTGGTCCACCAAGATCATCTTGTTCTAACCTGTTACGGAGTTCACGAATGATATAATCTTCTTGAACATCACCAGCATCAGGATCACTGTAGGGGAAGGCAGCAGATGCGGTAGGAATAACCCTTTCGTTCTTTTCTTTTTCAGCCTTGATGGCACGGTAGGCACCAAGTGCAGCACCACATGCACCAGACATTTCCGGAACACCGACACGTTCAATCTTACCCACGACACCTGCTTGACTCACACCAACATGAGGTCCATACACAATCACAACCTTTCCAGACTTGGGACAGTGACTAAAGAAGGCACCGAATCCAGATGGACCCACAAAGGGGACACCACCTAACCCACCCAAGTTGAAGACACCACCAGAGTTACCCTTGGTCAAACCATTCTGTAATTGTGCAAAGAGTGATGTACCGACGTCGTTCACTTCATCCGAACAAAGGGATGATCCCAATAAGGTGTTATCGGCATTGTAACCCTTCTTCTTGAGTGTATCTACAACATTGCCAGATAACATTGAGTTGGGTACAGCACCAGGGAAGTAAGCCTTGACAGCACTTTCAAAGTTACCAGGCCTGCCTTCATCACTATACAAGGCATCGTATAAGTTCTCACGGATACCACCAGCCTTCCAGGATACAAAGTTGATGGGTTTGAAGTAATCTTCGACACTACCCAAACCTGTTGGATTACCCTTGTTCACAACAATACCTCCAATCAAGGTGACATCCGAAATTTTATCCCAAAATCCAGGTTTGTTAGATGCTGCGCCGACCTCCCGTTCAAGAAGTTCAGTTACCAATTCATACATACGGTTGGTAACCAAGGCGATCAAGGCATTGGAATCAGCACTGTCCAATGAATCATTCTCCATCTTGAGACGCAATTCACGAATAATGTAATCTTCTTGAACATCACCAGCATTAGGGTCACTGTAGGGGAAAAGTGAGTTTGGTTTGGGATTAACCTTTTCTTGTTTAGCACGTTCTGCCTTGATGGCCTTGTAGGCACCAAGTGCAGCACCACATGCACCACTAGGCTTATCCATACCGACACGTTCCACCTTACCAACAAATCCATCAGATCCAATACCTACATGAGGTCCGTACACAATCACAACCTTTCCAGACTTGGGACAGTGACTAAAGAAGGCACCGAATCCAGATGGACCCACAAAGGGGACACCACCTAATCCACCCAAGTTGAAGACACCGCCAGAGTTACCCTTGGTTAATCCCTTTTGTAATTGTGTAAAGAGTGATGTACCAACATCATTAATTTCATCACTACACAACGAAGAGCCCAAGAGGGTATTGTCTGCTGTAAATCCACGTTTTTGTAAAACGCTGGTAATACGTGTTGAAAGCAATGAATTGGGAATTGCACCAGGAAAGTAGGCACCCAAGGAAGCCTCGAAGGACCCACGGGATGATACACCTTCAGGGCCGCCATCTGCATTAGCAGTTTTGGGTAATGCTGCCATAAAGGCAGCACCTAATGGACCCATAATACGCGCTGTACGTGCAGATACACCCATCCCTTCTGCTACTCCAGCTCCTCCTTCCACAACGGATGCTGCATTATTATTTGGTTGCTGAGCAGCTGATAAAGCGGACGATGAAGAAGAAACTTTCGGAGAAGCAAATTGTGCATTTTGGGCTTGAGGCACAAAACCTTGCGCCACAAGAGGAAGAAGTGCAAGTGATGACAAACGCATCTCGGCTAATCAATAACAGTTATTTAAATCTACGACTCCAAATGATTTGGCTGATTTGAGCAGAGGTATCTATCAAACAAGGTTTATCTGTCTTTGCCTTGAAAGCGCAAGCAGATAAAGAAAAACCTTGATCAAAGGATAACAGACAGGATAAAGCTGTGGTAATCAAGGTAGATTCTAGTTTTCTAATTGTCACAGTCCACGTCGCCAAAGAATTACTTTTTCCTGGCTATTCAAGAGCACGCTGATGTGTCACTTGTTTGCTTGATTATTTCCCTTGCTAATTTTCAAGAGGCCTGGACACCCCCAGATGAAGTTGAGGAATTCTCGTTTGTTTTTTCTTGTCAAACAAAGGTTCGCTCTCTCGTGGAAACATATCACGATACCTTGCGGACAAATCTTTTATTAGGGATCTATTCTCGTGCTGACAAAGAGTGAGAACAGGTACGTAAGTGATGGGTGCGTATCTTTCATACTAGGATAGCGTAGAATTCTACATGTGAACGAATGGAGAACTGCTCGCATACGTCACTGCAACATCATTTCACAAGAAGTTGGCGTCATCGTGACGATGAATCTCTGGACTACATAGCTTCCAAGTTCTAGAGTGAGCAACACGAAATAAATCACAAGTGACAAGGTTAATAATGAAAAACCAGCAATGTGGGTTGCACCCCTGAGCAGGGGTCACGGAATGACGTCCTTCCTGGGATCTTCCAATCAACCCAATCCCTAAACAATGGACGGTAATGCATAGATATATGATATATAAACAGATAATCACTAAATAAAAATAGGGATAGGAAAAAGAAAAGAGGATCCCAGGAGACCCTTACTCATGATGCCAAAAATCTCAATGGGGGGAACCCTTCCAATTTTGGTCAACAATCCACCACATTATTAACACAATGTTGATGCAACCCTGTAATTTGTCCATATTAATACCCCTCCCTCCAAACCAACAGTTGATTCCTCCATGGATAGGTCTTACAGCACTATGTTAGCCCATGACAAAGCTATTCTGCTCAAAATCTTTGCAGAATTGATGGAGAGTAGCTTTGCTCTGTCACCATTTTTGTGGCAACTTCAATGTGGTGTTCATTTTTCAAAGATGACAAACAAGAACAGTATTATCAATCCCTTGCTTATAGATCTATTCCAACGGACCCGCAAAGGCAAGGTAAGGATCTGAAATCTGTTTGCCATCTAAGAAGGGGTTGTGCCATGCTACCTACAAGGTTTTTCTTTCCCAAGTCTGTTACAGTATCTGAGACGAGAATTTCATGAATTTGATGTGATTTGTGGAAATCAAGATGCTGATTGTGGCACATGTATATTCCGTGCCAAGGCTGGAAAGCCTTTCAGATTGTTGATTCCCATTGGTAGTGTGGGAGCAAAACATAAATTTGTATGACATCTTATCAAATCACTCAAGAAGCACATTGAGGACAGTGGTGTTCAGCTCTTCTTGAATACAGGTGATCGCGAACATATGTGGGCAGAGCATTTGTTAAGGCATTGAAAGCTATTTTAGGCAGAAATATGATTTGGTCAATACCAAGCAGCGTGTGTACCACTCTTGTAATTTACTCCAAAGTGGAAAGGAACTCAATATGCCAGTAACTCTTTACATTTAAGGATTATTTCCAGGCTGTGGCAACTACAGATTTGGTCAGTCATGTTACAGAGGTACTAGAATGTAAACCCAGTGATTGGTCAGATGTATCAGCAAAACATTCACATTTGGGTGGTATGACAATAGCATCATTGCTATAGTCAACAATATTGTCATTGTTGTTACTAAAGTAATTACAAACATTATGTCCAGCACAATTATAGGGACAAACATATATCTGGACAGGCTTGAGTTAAACATGGACATGTAATTTCCAGTGATATGAGACCTGTTGGTATTATGGATAGAGTTTGAAAGTCATGTTGACACCATTGATCAGGTACATTAAATTTAAGAACCATTTCTTCTCATACACAAATTGTTTTGTGACAGAGGCCTGTGCCAGAATCCAATGTCATTTCAAATCATTGACTACCTGTTCCATAAAAATCAGAATAAATATTGATCAGATCCCCATTATTTGAATCATCACAAGAGTGTTTCTCATATGGGTCACTGCTATGGTTATTACTATATGTAGGACCATAATTCAATTGCGGTAAACTACCACCTAATGTTAGCAGTTTTGAAGAAAAGTATTGAAACCATTCTGGTGGTGACATCATTTGTGGTAAGAACTGATAATCTACACAAGATTGTGTGATAAATCTGGTGAACATCCAATTTCATTTTGTTGATTACAAAGGTATCCTTTGGAGTGTTGTCATACAGTAGGTATTCCCTTCAATGTGGTATAGATGGAAGAGGATAAAGCCAGTGGTGGTGGTGGTACCAAACATGGTTCTATCATGAAATCACAACCAGCACCTAATCCAAATGAATTTACTTTTGACATGGTATAATTACTTTTATACCATCCTGAATCTTCAAAAAGTGACAACACTAATGGACTTGAGAAGGTTGTTCTGCCATATATTATTGTTATGGTAGTTGTGGAAGCCATCAAGTCTCCATAAAAGAACTGAGCATCCCAATAATCACCATACTATCCTACACAGGAATCAAAGTGTAATTGTTGTTGCTACTGCTGCTGATTTTCTAATGGTGCACCTTGTAATGATGAACAATCAAATTGATTCCTCACAATAGTTTTAACTCTGGGTGTTATAATAGGCACTTGTTGTCCTCATCCATTTCCTAATGAAAATACCTGGACAGTACTTGTATCTGGTAATAACATATGCTTGGGTGTACCATCTACACATGTTACAAGTTGTGGTTGAAAAGGATATGATGCACATGGTTGTCCTGTATCCAAATTCCAAAAGCAACAAAAGGAATTACTTGATATTCCTAATATATAACCAACTTCATGTACAATCCTATTCACTAAATATATATTCTTCATGAGTGGAAGAGACTGTCCCATCACTCTCCATCAAGTCTTCCAATGCATCTAAACAAAAAGTAGGGTCCCTGCTATAGGATGATCATATTGAACTACATTCCATGTTGTGCCTACTACTACAGTAATGGATGAAGAGGATGACAACAATGACAACGATGAAGTTATCAAACAGATTAGACTTGTTTTCACCATTCCAGTACTGGCATAATTTATAAGGTCTGTATTGGGTATACCAATTGTCATGTGTGATATTGGAATGTCAAAAGATGAAAATGGGACCGCAACAACCAAAGAATAGTTCCTCCCATGAGAGCAACAAGTTCCCATGTACAACAGGTGCAAGAAGATTTATATAAATTTTAATTCTTATTGGTTGATAACACGGATTTGTCTTGATTGTCATCTTTGTCTTGATTGTTGTTGTTGTTGTTGTTGTTGTTGCTCTTATTTTCCAAGTAGTATAATATTTTGTTATTGTTTTTTCAAACAATAAAGTATCATCATTTTCATGATGCTTTGATGCTTGTTGTTGTTCTTGTTATTTTCTTCTTGTTTTTTTTATTCAAAAGGTCAAACAGATGATTCATTTAATTGACACCATGCTTATTATGATAATCAAATGTACTAGCAAAGGTTCTTGTTTCCAAAAGTGTAATTTCACAATGACAATCTACAATACTTGTTCAAAAATAACTTGTAAATCATAATGATAACTACCCAAAGAAGACAAAAAAATTATCATCATGGTTTTGATGTTGGTAGTGTGAGAAGTCAGCAGGGGCAGGAGCACCAACAGTGACTGCAGTGGCTCCTCCTCCTACTTCTACTATCAATATTAGTACCTGTAATTGAAGAAGAGTTGCAGTGGTAGTATTATGCTTAATAAAAATCATGACATTACATTATTGTCATTATTGTTTGAGAATGTATTTCTTTAAGATTCTTTTATAATTCCACCATTGTGCACGTAGAACACAATGAAAAAAAAAACAGGGGAAAAATTCAAATTTATAGATTATATTATTGATTAGGTCTACTGTGTTCATTGTGATTATTCATTGCTGTGTACTAGGTTAAACGTCCATACCTGTTTGAAAATACTTAATTGAAATGTTGAAGAATGATAACATTTGTTTGTTCAAGAGTTAATTGAAATTTTATTTATGGCTCGTAAACTTTCCCTCCTATTTTTTTGTATCAAATTTTTACCTTTTCTATGCATTTTTGAATCAGTATCACATTAGAGAGATGGGAAATAAAGGGGAGGAATAAAGGGAGAAAGAGAAAGAGACCATGTAGAAATCCCATAGAAATGTACCAGACAACAACATAATTTTGTAGTTGACAGGTGGTTGAATTTTTTTCTACATAATTTTTGTACCAGAGACCATTAAATTTAGTGGTTCAAACTCATGCAATTGAATTTAGGCCCATCCTAACAGTGATACAAAATACAAAAATAAATTAACCAATCAAAATCTATAAAAAGCAAACAAGGTCTGAAAATTGTGATAAATCCGAGCACAAGGTTTTTGTACTAGGACCCAAATTACGAAATGGAGATCCTCATTTTGTATTTTGCAAGTTGATATGAAAACCTTGTGCTCCAATATTATCACAAGAAATTAGAACTCATCTCTGATCGATTTTCATCTTGGAGCGCTTGCTCCAATCGATTTTCACCTGGGTTGCTTGTTCCCACCAATTTTGTTCAAGTTGTTCTTTGATGATACAATCATAATTCAACCATCATGTGTGATGATGACATTGACCCATAGCTTAACTATGCTGCTCTTCTGTCAGACTCTAGACCAAGTTTATTATCTGAATGTTTTATCAATAGTGATATGGACCTAAATTTATACCTACAGTATACAGCCAAAAAAAGAGATCTTAGACTTGCTGAGCAGCTACAGTATTTTGGTTCAGATAGTGATCATGACAGGAGTGAAAATGCAAATAAACTATGTAAAAAAATCAGAGGCTTCAAAAGTAAATGCCCATTTTACATTGATGAGTCAGGAAATTATCATGAAATAGAACCTACAAAAACCTTCTGGTATCTAGTGTATGTAAGGAACCCCCCCCCTAGATGATGCCAAATTTGTGAACAAATTTAGACAATGCTTCTGAAAAGCAGCATTTGTCTTCTCCTTTTGAAGTCAAAACCAGGATCTCCTACATGATATGTTTCCTCTTTTGTCTTACTAGACCAAGAATAGGCAATACTCTTAAGTTGTAAAGTAGTACTTCCAAGTGCATTAGTATTGTCACTGTTATTTTTGTCTTCTGAATATGTCTTGATGTACAGTGATTCAAAATCACCAGTACCTTGGAGTAACTGGGTTATGTAGCTTGGATGACTCTATTCTTTATTGCCGTAGATAAGGTCGAACAAAAGTTCTTTCTGCCTTTCTTCCTTGCAACTATCCGATTGAACATATTTTTTTGATCTCATAATAACTGTCTCTCTTGCCTTTAAAATACATGCAAACCTCAACTCATTCTGTAAATAAGGAGGGACAGATGACATTCTTGTTCAGTATGACAAGAGCCAATAAAGGCTTCCTTTGATCGCTCCGACGTATGTGTTCCGAGATTTGTCGCCGGGCACTTGTGTATCAAAACGGACCAACTTGTACTGTTTTTTTGTACGACGTCTTTCGAAGAAATCCAACAGGATACTTGCGAAATTTGGCGCACCAGTTATTTTT
>WKLE02002331.1:0-31922 GCA_014885115.2 Asterionellopsis glacialis
TTTCTCCAAGGATCCATCTGTCCGTGAATACATTGAGGGATACATGGAGGAATCTGCCAAGAAGTTGGCTGAAGCCGAAGCTGGAGAAGCCAACTAAATTGTTCTCTCAGGGTAAAAGTACCTTGCATTTAATGCAAATGTACATGTACGAATACTTTATATGTTTTTACTTGCCATTTTGACAACAAAAGTTAAAATTGAAATAGAATGTCTCAACAAAGTAAGATTCTACTTTTTGAAAATCATATTCTCCTGTTTAATGGTATATTCAATAGTATCTCTTCATTGTACCAGGTCATCTCGTTTGGTTGGATGTAGTTGTTTCGTAGTGATTTTTGCCAAAGTTTTGCTATGAAATGGATCATGGTTTTAGATGGATCAAGTACTCAAATGAATTCCAAGAACACATACTAAAGATGAATGGATATTGTAGGGAATCCATCTAAAGTATCCTCAGGAGTAGTATCAGTTGGACTTGTAACTCTTGGTATTTCATATATTTTAATTCCGTTGCCCAGTATAATGTTAAATTCTCACGGTCGAAGAGATGCTCCTATGTTTGATTCTGACGGATTTGTTTTTTCCAGATTTGTTGCTGCTTCTTCTGCGAATTGTCTATGGAACCAACTGAGCCCTGTAAATTGTAAGATAGACACCTGGAGCAATCCAAACCGCAATATATCACTATCAAGTAAGTTAATCATCGCACTGAAACGAGTCCGTCAACATTTGAAAATTTAGCTGCTTAACCAATCAACCAACTAACTACCCAACCAAGGCCAACTATCGTCGTACTGTCTGTCTGTCTATGTCTTGAATGTGTTGATCAAGAAAGATCTCCACAAAAATGCAACTGAAATTTAGCTAACCCAAAAATTGGCAAATTCCCAAAGGTTTGATTCCCTTAAGACTCGGGTATTCAATTGCAGAAGAGTGTAATACAACTCTGAATATTTTTCTTTCTCATCCACAAAGATTTGTGTCTAGGCGGAAAAAAATTTGAAAATGGATGCAATTGGCATGACTGAAACGTGGGTACAGCTAGGACTGGTACAGGTTGTACCTGGTGGGTCCTACCATTTTTTACCATGCACATAATAGTCCTGATGTGCCTATTACTGTACCAGGTACAACTCTAAAATGACTGGACTTGTTCACTGACACAAACAACTGCTGTAACAGGTATTATAACAAAATAATAGGAGTAATAATGAGTGTACCGGTACCTTGTACCTTTACCTGGTAGGACCTAAATAAATAGCAGGTATTAATACCTGCACGATGATATTCTTTATCAAATACCAGGTAGTATCACAGGTAGGTCCTTGGAACTACTGTCTGTATCACATCACAGACAGCGGCCATAATTAAAACGATGTGAAAACGAGGGTTAGGGATACAGCGCTCACAAAATTCAATGAGATGATGTACGTACGTGCTAGGTACGGGTAGGATTGTACATCGATTCAACATACCGCGCGTTGGCGCCTCTTAAAACATCGAATCGAAGAATCACATCGATCTTGCCTCTACGGCTTTCGTTTCCCGCTGGCTGATCCATCAGGAGACATCACGCTCACAACTCTCTAGATCTTCTTTTCCTGACGCAAGAGGAATCGTGTGTCTTGGTTCTCAAGAAACTACCAGTGCCATAACAAATTGACTGTTGAAGACAAACAGGATCCCTTCAGAGAAAAAAGACCATGTCCAAAGTTCAGGGTACTGTCAAGTGGTTTTCCAACCAAAAGGGATACGGCTTCATCACTCCTACAAGTGATAATTCCCCGACCGAAGAAGATGTTTTCGTTCATCAGAGCGGAGTTGTCAGCGAGGGCTATCGAACGCTCGTAAGTGGCTTCTCAAAGTTTTGTGGAATGTTGGAGTTGTCGATCTTTATATCTTGGAGACCATTCGTTTCTTTTGATACTATTGTTACGTACTTTCTACGTACATATATTAGACTATTGTGTATTTCTGCCTTTGAGATTCCGAATTCCTTTTGAAAATGAGTCGAACTACGCACTCATCTTCGCAATTTCGCGTTACGGAGTGGAGTTTTGTTACTTGCTCTTTTTCTCCTCTTCATCTTGTTGCTGGTTGTTAAAATACAAAATACAGCACAAGAGGGTTCAATTCTATTCCTTCATTTGCAACCATGTTAGTTTCTCATGTTTTTTTTGGCTTTCTATTCGAATGAAATGATTGTAGGGGGAAGGGTGGAACGTGGAGTTCGATGTCGTCAACGACTCGGATGGCAAACTCAAAGCAGATAATGTGACCGCTCCAGGTGGTGGTCCTTGTACAGGTCCTAGGAAAAGGAGGACCGCCGACAATGCAGCTGTTAAAGGGACAGAGGTTAAGGAACCCAAAGCTAAACCCCCTAGATGGCATGATGACCTAACTGATGAAGTCAAAGCATCTTTGGACGCCAAATTTATTAAACATGGTACTGGCACAATCGATGTAGCTGTTGGTTCGGATGCTCGTATCAAGCTTGGAACGTCGGGTTATACGTCTATGGCTCATGCAGATGGATTGTTGGCAGAAGGTACATTTACATGTGATGAGGGTGGATCTGTCTCGCTCCAATGGGAACGCGCTATCAAATACCAGGATGGCTTATGGGTATCTACTGATACAGATGCACTCTTGAGTACATTTGGACTCACTGGCGATGATGTTACAGCTGTGTCTCGGGATGAAACGGCAGCTAGTTTGTGGGGAGAAGAACCGACGGATCCAAAGGAGGCATTTGAAGCTAATGGTTTCCAGATGCGACGCGTTGTTCTGACCACACCTCGGAGGACTGGGCAAGGCAGAAACCGCAGGAGGAAAGGTGGCAACAAAAAGAATGCAAATAATACCAAGGAGTAAAAAGCTTGTCCACATATGTCTCTCCTGATCCTAAATACTTGTGATTAAAGTGGTTTGGATCAAAATAAAACTGTGGGATTACTTTTTAGAAAATCTGTCCTTCGTAGTCCGTAGAAAATAAAAAATGTATAACTTTTGTGTTGGGCTAGCTATCACACAGTTTATTGACCATATAATCTATGACATTTCTTTATTTGCCATGGCCAGTGCTGTGTATTTTAGCCCGCCGGCGTCCTTGACATATTGTGCCTTACGCTTTTCTCGTTCGCGTTTCTGTTGTTGCAATTCTATCTCTCGTTTGGCAAAGTGTGCCGCCTTGCTTGCTCGGGCCGTTATACCAGCTTTTTCCTCGAGCTCTTCTTCTTGCTCTTCCGGATTTGCAGCTCGACGTCGACCGTCCCATTCAATTAAGCATGTGAAGCTTTCGATCACTTCATCCACAGCCTTGGATGACATTTCTATACCAGTTTCATGCAACAGATCAAGCCGTACTAAAATATCCGGTTGATCTTTTTGTTCCGATATCAAGACAATAGTATTCCCACTGCTGCTTCCCCCTGTCCACGACGACGATGATGATGCTTCTGATACAGCTTTATCAACTTGCTTTAATGGGATGCTTTTCATGAATCCCGCCGACTGCTTCATGGTTATTTCTCCGCCTGAAGAGGAGTCATTGATCCTTTCTGCTATGGGTTGTATCCGGATTTCAGGTCCTGATTCACCATCGATAACATCTAATTCAGCATCAATAGCACCAGAAGATAACGAAGATGGTTTACTATTAGATGAAAACAGACCAGAAACTAAACCTCCCAAACCTGATTTTCCTAACGCATCTTTCGAAGATCGATGCCATTTTACTCGAAGATTTCCTAATTTATTAAGTGATTTTCGAGCTTTTGCATCCTCAGCCTTTTCTAAACAGGGACACAGGGTACCTAACCATTTTAATTGGAATAATGATCCTAACATTACAAGGTTTTTGTTTGCAAAGGAAGAGGATCATAGAGCTGCAACAGAATAGTTCTGTTAGCAACAGCTGTAGGGAAGGACTCTCTCTCTAGAGAGTCACCACCTACCGGTACTAGTACCGGTATGGTCCTCGACCTAGTCTACTCCGGTAGAGCGGTTGGCCGTCCAAGAAACAGAATTTCCTAAAAAAATCAGCGCTTCCTGTTTTCACGGAATTATTGCTTTCTCAACGGTTTTGGAAAGATCTCAGCAAGATGCTTCAGGAAAAAAAATTCCGAGCAAAATTTTTTCAGTATTTCATGAGATAGGGGCCGAGATAGGACGAAAACAAAAAAATAAAATTTTCACGGTGTTAAAAAAACATCCGGCCTAATAAGAAATAATAATTGACCTCAAGTAGACCTCATGTAGAACCTAACACTGAAACGTTATCACATATTACTACGTGTTGTGTGGTTGTTGTTCCATTGTTCCTAGAGGCTTTTCTAGTGCTTTTTGGATCTGTGCTGTAAGTTTATTGACCAAGGCCTTCTTCCTTATGGACTTCTTGTTCCGATCAATAAAGATCTTTGCAATTTCAGGCTTGTACAAGCTGTTCAAATCCTTGTTTTTGGCCAAGAATTTTTTGATGGCGGCTGGTGCATCTGATAAAAGCTTTTGTTCAAAATCATCTTGTTTTGTATCTGCATTGATCTTTTTCTTTCTCTGTATTTCTGCAACAGATGCAGCTAATCTCAAATTATCTCTCACTCTCTTCAACTGCTCTTTTGAATTTACTATTCCACAGTTACCAACAACAGATCCAAAATTGTTCAGTCTCCTCTCGGACATGATCTTTGTCATTGCACCAGCTCTCCCAGCATCCCTCAAAAGATTTGCACAACTAAGTTCTGATTAGGTCACGATGGTCACTTCAACTTGCCTTTCCATCATGTGAGCATCAAGGTAAGCACTTGCTCCTTTTTTTCTTTCCTTTTTTGTTGCATGGTCTGCTCTAAATCTTATCATGTACTGGAACCGTTCTTCTCCTTTAAATGCTGTAGAACTGTCCTCCTTTTTGGGGTGGAGCTGGAATTGATAAAGACTCTTGTTGATGCTAATCTTCTTTTGAGGCATGTTCTAAAATTCCTGTTTTTTAAAATGGGGTTGGACCACCACCATTGGCACCATTTTTTTCAGTGCTACTAGTAGTAATAGACAAACAAGACAAAGAATGAGAGAACAAGGAGGAAGAAGTGTTGTTGTTTGTGGTAGTGTTAGTACTTGTTGTACTTTCACCATTGCTATTAGGTTCTTTTTGGTTGGTGGTGGCACTGTTGGTAATACTGCTGTCATCAAGAAGCTCTGGGTGTTTGGTAGCAAGGATGATGCAAACCTGACTTTGGTGGACCATCAAAAAAGAAAACAATTGTTGTTACTATGGAAAAGAACAAAAACGTGGTGGAGGAGAGTGCAAGTGTCAACAACAGAGGCTGAATTAGAAAGAAATGTAAACCTTTGGATCTTTATGATGATGACTCCTTCTAGTTGTACAGTACTATATAAAAACATTAGGGTTACCATTACATTGAATCTGAAAGAAATATTCATGTTTCTTAAGGTAGTCATAGCCGATCTGGCCAGCCCTTTTTCTTTTACAGAGCTTCTATGTATTTACTATCAAGCAAAAAGTATGGTTCTGCAGTACATTTGAAAACTCTTTTTAAAGGGTATCAGATATTTCCTATTTACAGCAAGAATAATTTTTCTCGTACAATTGTTCAGCAATACTCCTGAGTGCTTCTTTTGGCACTTACACATTGATTTCATTACCCACCTCAAGGAGCAGAACTCACTCTGTTCCAACCATGACAAATAGATGAATTAGATGATGACTTATAATCATCACCACTGAATAACATGATAATATAAATAATTGTCTAACTAAAAGTAGTCTAAAACAGTAGGCCAGAATCACCATTTTTGAACATTCCAGCATCCGCTTATTACTTTTAAATTTTGTTCAACATATTAGAACACATTAATAAACCTATTGCACTAACTAATAGAAGTACTATTTGCCATTGTTCACCAGACAGAAGCAAACTGTTCTTTTGTTTCTGTTGAGCAATAAGGCTATGAAGCAATTACAATCTTCAAGATTGTAAATTGCTATACATTCCAAACGAACAATCATCCTTTTAGTATCTATAATGTTATCTATTTCTCCATACATGAACAAATAATCTGAGGTGGGAAAATAAAAATCGAAGTATATTCTGGTTGAAATATACTGTCATCCAGTTCAAAATTTATTCACAGCATGTGAAACACAACAATAAACCTGTTGCACTAGTAAAGCAAGTACTATTGTTCATTGTTCATCAGACAGTCGTTATGTTCTATCTGTTGAATTGTATTTCAACAATACAGCATGGTGAGGGGTGGGAAAATGTAAAGAAAGCAGGTGGGTAAGATTTTGAATTGATTTTTGAATTTAAATTTTGAATTCAAAATTTAATGATATTCTTGACACAAGCTTGGCCACACCAATTGTTTTTGATTTTTTAATTTATAATTTAATGTACATAAGTCCTGAAATGTTGAGTCCAACTAGAAAGGCTGACAGGCAAAATGTTGTCAGGAAACTTTCTGATGAACTTTTCAAATTATGACAAATGTTTTTAGGAAATGGCAATATCAGCAAATTCATCCAAAAACACAGGCGGGTCTATCCATGGCTTACAAGAACGCACTTGTACAATAGGATCAAAACAATTGTAAGAAACAAAAAGGGGAAGGAAAATGAGGAAAAAGTACACCTCCCTGGGACAGAAACACAACCCAACAATCACAGGGAGGAGATAAAAGGCAAGGGTGGACATCCAAAACAAAGTACAGTGGCAAAATGTGTTAAACTTGAGAACAAGAAAGAACAGATTATAAATGAATTGTCCCAATAGTATGCTTCCCTAAAAAACAAACAAAAGGATCACTACCTCACAGCACCTAAAAAAAGTTACATACCAATGTACTTACTAAATTTGGACTTGGCACTGATTTGGATTTCAAAGTTTCTGCAAACACAATACGTACCAGGTTCAAGAGAAACAAGTTGATAGTAGATAAGACATAAGGAAATCCTTCCCCTCTAAATATGATTGAACCTATTCTACTGCAGTTCTCACTGTGGAAGGCACAAACTGGGCAACCAGTCACACCTTCCAAAGGCCTGGCCCTTGAAAATTCCTAAAGGATAAACCAATACAGCAACAAGTAAAAACATTTCAAATATCCAAAAGAAGGATATAACTGGAATTTTATCAAAGAAATACTGGTAGAGTTTTTGGAAACGTCTCAAGAATGAATTGGAAACCAAGAGAGGTACCAGACGTGATGTGAATAGGACTAATTAGGTAACATATGACAATGTACAAAGAATGTATGATTTATCATATGACCAAATGGTAGAAGCTAGAGTAGCAAGAAGATTGGACCCAGATGATTGTTATTATGTAAATAGTCAAGGAAAAAGAATGTCTAATGAACAAGGAAGTGTTGGTCTTAAAGTTACCATTGAGATAACCCACCCTGAGTGGATTTTGTTTGGGGACAAAGTTGGAACAGAATTGAGTCAAAAAGATGATGGTAATGTGGGTGGACAAAAATTTGTTGTAGGTAAAGGATCAAATCCAAATATCACTAGCAGTTATGTGGATTCCCAAATGGGAATGTGTAATTCACTGGAAAGAAGTGATATAATACCACTAATAAACATAATTTGGGAGCAAAGTTTTGGAATTGTTGAAGGAAATAAAAAAACCATTACAGAAAGAGGTTGGTATCCAGCAAACAGGAGATTACTAACACACTGGGAAATTCTAGCAACCAGACAAACAAGCAACAGCACAACAGAAAAGAGTGATTTATCAAGTAAAAATTGTACTACTAACATTAATGATATCAAGAATCATTTGTCTTCAAATACATTTGCCCACAAATCAACAATGGCAACTACAGAAGCAACAACTACTATAACACCTAAACAATTGGTGACAAAGGTAATTCCTTCACAATCATCTTTAACCAAAGACTTGAACACCAAGAAGAATAGTCTTGACTTCTCTATGATCAACCTATCTACAGATGTAGCATTAGAGTACACAACTGATATACTGCAATACATGATGAGAAGGAAGGCCTGTAAGGATAATTTAAGCAAAAGGGAGAAACAAGGGAAGGCTGTTAGAAATTCTAAAGAGGAGGCAAGAAAACTGACAAAAATATCTGGTGCAGGACAGCTATTCAAAATTGAGCATGTGGCCTTTGATGACAACATTCTTGCCACCAGTAAAAAAAAGAACAGGACAAAAATTGAAAAGATTGATAACACAATTAAAAAAAGACAATCAAAGAATGTCACAACAGAAAAAGAGATTATGATCAACTTGTAAACTCAGGTAAAGATGAGAAGGATTACATTTGTGGTGATCTGAAAGCACTAATTCATTTAAAAAAAAGAAAACCAATGGTGCTATTTGGACAACATTGCCAGCACTGAAAGAATGATATGAGAGAGTGCAAGAACAAAATGAACTTACATTAACAGATTATATGGTGAAGGAACAAAACTTCACACATGCAGAGGTGAACATAGTGATTGAGGAAAACTCCATAAAAATAGTTTAACAACACAAACTAGAGATGCGTTTGTACCATTGTCATGTCAACCATCAAATCTTTTTTTGGGTGTTGCATTCCATGGAAGATTGTTTTTTGTCCCCCCCCCCAAAAAGAAGGCAAATGTGTACATTTTCAAGCCGGCCGGCATACCAGAGTCTATGGAATTTCTACAGAAGTTGGTTCAAGGTAGTTCTGAGAGTTTTGGGACAACAAAAATATCCAAAAAAAGATCAACATTGATCTAAAATATAGTGTTATTGCAATTGCATTCAGCCAATTTGAGAGATACTATTCAAATGCTATGTTATTAAACTGATAGAATGCAACTTAAAAAAGGACTTTTGGTCATAACAGTCTTGAGTTATGGTTACGTGCCTTTGTGTGCATGTTTCATGGTTCAGGGTAGTTTTTGACTAGTACTGGGTTGACTGCTGTGCTCCTTACCTTTGGGGGGAGAGGAGTTGGTCTACCAGGTACTAGTCAAAAACTACCTTGAACCATTGTACTACCTTGAACCACAAAAAGCACACATTTCAATAAAAACACACCAGAACTTGATCAATTTTGGTCGGTATTTCAAAGTTAGACATCCAAACGAAAGCTTTTCTTTTATACTTCACGGTTGTGTAGGACCTATAAAGTGGGGACCAATATATTGACCTGTCTGGAGGGTACAAAGATAATAGCTTTTTCAATTTTTGGTGGGAAAAAAAAATCTGAAATGTACACATTTGGTCTGTCGTTCAAATGTACGTCTACTGGTACTAGACCATCTTGGTGTATGTCAGCAATTTTTTCCTCGACGTCATCAAATTTTCCCCCCCAAAAAACACTCTCATAATCTATGTACTGTAAAATACCCCTCAGTCGTATATCATTAGAGGTTAGGGGTAGGGCTAATTGCCCTTTTGACAACATTGCCTGCACTGAAAGTACGATATGAGAGAGTGCAAGAATGAAACGAACTTACATCCTACAAGCGAGACTCTAAAACATCAGATCAACGGAGGGAAGGCATTTAGCTCGTGATTATAGAATCTCCCTCGTTACCGTACAATAAATATCATGAAATCATTGACAAAAACCTTCGAAATCAACACATCGGCTGGACAAAAGTGAAATTAAATTACATTTTATTTGTACAAAGCATGTGCTGCATTATTTCTATTGGGTTGCTTCCTTCTATTCTCTCTCTGTTTTCTCTCTCTCATTGTACTCATGCAGCTTTTGGAAATTCGACTAACATACCCCTGGAAGACCCCAGGCTACACGTCGGTCGCAGGCCAGAGGCGAATTTTCCGAATTTTTCTAGTGTTCCCTTCATAGGGGTTGGGGGTGGTGTTGCAATATTGTTGATGGCTTTTTGGTTCTCTTCTGGTGCATCGAAATGCCATGTACAACGTGCTGCCGCTTCATCTGCTTTTCCCATCAAATATGCAAACTTTTTTGAATCTTCTGTATAAATCTTGTACATTTGTGCTAGTCGGTGGTGGTCGACAATTCCACTAGTTGCTTCTGACAACTTTTGGAAATGAAGGACTGCGTATATGGACTTGGTTATTGATTTATTTCGCTGTGCCATGTGTTCCGTATTAGAGCTGAATTCGAGTCCACGTCTTGAATGTGCAAAACGGCACCATCTTGTAAGGTTTTCTTGGGAACAACTTGAGTGAAGGTTATTGTAGGCATCAGCAAGAATCACGCCGAATCCACTCTTTCTTGTTTGTCCAGCGATGAGTCTCCTTGTCTTTTTAAAGTGGCCGAAATCACTTTGAGTGAACCATATCTTTTCATGATCTTCACGAGTAAGGTCTGCGGTGTTATCGATGTGTTTGATATCCTCGGTTTCACTAAACCGAACTGATCGTTTGGGTTTCTCGTTTGTTGTAGAAGGACAGCACATGATGAATGGAGGTTTGTAATTTTGATTTTATGTTGAAGATTTCTTGTTTCGGCTATCGGGCGTATTGTAAGATTTGTACACGATTTGTTTTCTTTCCTCTCAGGCAACAAGAGGAAAAAATGACCGGTCCCAACCGAGTCCTAGTATTTTTTTATTCCTGCCGGTAGGTCCTAGGAACCTAGTCTAACTGTACGAGTACCTGTACAGCTTCACATCAAATGAAACCGTGACCACTTCAATTCAATTAAAAATGACTAGAAACAAAATATGCCCTTATTCTTGGGGTGTTCCGATATTGAAGTTCAATGCTTTTTAAAAATACAGGAAAATAAATAACAAGATAGCACTTGTTACTCTTAAAAACCAAGTATTTATGCAAAGCCGATGCTTGGTATTGAAGTCCATTAAGTATATCAGCACGATTATATAAGTACCAAGAGTCCGAAGAACAACGATGTCAATATATTTTTGTGTTTGGAATACTTAAGAGGGACATTCTCTTTATTGTGAAGTTGTACATCATAATCTATACGATGAAATATTTAGTGTATAAAAGGTAAACAATTTCTCTGATTGAGTCCCTGTTTATTTATTTAAAAAAATTCACGGTAGAAGAGAAGTAAGAAAATACAGTAACTTTAAAAATATTACCCTGGGGCTTATATGATGGTTCTTATGTAATGAAAGATTCGCTTGAAGTTGAACTTTTGTATAAAGCTTAAATCGTACCTGGTATGACAAATGAGTCTTGAATGATCTGATTCTATGAAAAAGGGTGTTTTAATACGACCACTTCTCTACTTTACGACCACAATAACGGGTTTCAAACAACATACCTTTTAGAGATGGACCAGCATTCAAAACACTTCCCAGACTAACCCGTTTTCCCCACACCCTGAACCCTGAAGATCGATTCTCAAAGCTTTCATCTGGACTTTTGGATTTCTTTCTCTTCTATTTTTACTTCCAGGCTTCCCAGGAAGCCCAGGAAGGAACCATTTCATCTTATGGTTTTGTTTTAAGAGTGGGAACAAGAGACAGTGAGCAGCAAAGAAAATGCATTTACTTTGATTAATTTGATTAGGTCTAGAGGCCAAAAAATGTCATAGTTGTCCAGTGTTGGAGTGGTACACTCCTAACTGGAACATATCTATAGCATTGTGTTTTATGCCCTTTCAGCACACATCCATCTGTTGTGCTGCAACTATTCCTTGGAAGATCATGTGTGATAAGCCCCCTGTTTTTTGCACCAACATTTATTTTCTGGGTTGAAAACAGATTAGGAATGTTCTCTTACCATATTACCCATTTACCTTTAGTCTTTTAGGAAATGGTTATTTTGTGTGTGCTTCTGTGCAATGTGTATCATAGTTTAGATGCTTGCTGCTCATCCTTGTTGCCTTGTTGCCTGTTTTTTGTGTTGGTGCTGGTGCTGATTTTTATTATAACTCACTTGAAATCTTCCATCAAGATTGCTTCAATATATCATTCATTCAGTAGCTCTTCTAATCTTCCAACCATTTCTATTTCATCAGATTAGAAATGATGATCTTTTACAAGATACCTAGAGTAGTGTTTGCTAATATTTTAATATGCAGCAGACTCTTTGACTGCATTTAAGTGTATGAATGTGCTATCTTAAAATATATGTAGTAGTGTTTGTTTGGTGCATTAAGTTATGTTTGTTGTTGACTTTCCAACTAAAATCACCCTCACGCCTCTGTACAATGGTCCCTAAAATCTTTTTGCTCAACCTTCTTGAGTATCGACTTTGGATGTCTCTTGTGTCTGTGTGGCATACCTGAAATCTTTCTGTAGTCTGTCCTCACACACATGATCCCATGATGAAATAAAGTAGGAAAAGTGAAGTGCAAAGATTGTTGTTGTTATTTCTGCTGAAAATCATGATGGCAGTTACTCGCGAGGTGAATTGACATGGAATGGTTGTGATGTTTGGTTGGTGAGTGTTTTCGATCACAATGTTTCGGCCGGAAGATTGCTAGCAGATACGCAGAGAGGCTAGGGTTAGGGTTATAGGATTTCTCATACGTGCTGTCTGTACATTTATCGCACCGTAGCAATTTGGATTGCGTCCGTCGCTCGTACCCGACATGCACACCCACCTGTGCAACTGTTGAGTTCGTTCTCTGTTGTATTTTGCCAGATCTTGAGCCATCTTTCATCTTCGCTTCCTTTCGTGTGTTGCTGACCTTGAAACGTCAACACCCACATTTTAGCGCCTCGGTTGACCTCATCAAGAGATCCTATCAACATCTAGACCAACAAGGAAGGGTACCAAATCAAATCTGGAGATCCCAGCTGTTGTGTTGGGAAAAATTGTTGCTTAGTGAAAGTTGTTCATACAGTACGGAAAAAACACATCTCTGATAATATTCTTTGCCTCCAATATGAATACTGGACGAACAACGTTTGTTTGGTATTGCAGTTTGTTACTATGGCATTATGTTGCTTTGGTGGTTGTTGAAGGCCAGAAATTTGAACCGTATCAACTTAATGGTGGTTTAGTTTCAGCTGTAGCAGGTCGTGATTTTTGTGTTGTAGCATCTGACACAAGATTAATGGATGGTGGGTTTGAAATTTATTCACGTTCCTTCTTGACCAGTCGATTATGGACTGTGAATGGCGGTGAGGATATTGTTTCTGATGATGAAAATGAGTACAGTAATACAGATTCAAACGTCCAACATACCGAAGATACAAATAATAGCAATATTAGAATATTTAACGACGATGGCTCGTTAGTTATTCCTCCAAGAGGAAAAGTCTTATTACAACGAGATAATCATAAGAATGATATTAACATGGACACAACAACATCATCACCTTCAATTTGGATTGCATCGGCTGGTTGCAGTGCTGATTGTGATGCTCTTAAACGACAAGTGCGTTCTGATATTCGAGCAACAAAATTTTGGGGAACATCGTTGGATGTTAACCATGTTGCTACATTATTAAGTCAAATTTTATATTCACGGAGAGGTTTCCCTTTCTATAGCTTTTGCGTTGTAGCTGGAATTCTACCAGAGCAAGAGGGAGGAGGAGGAGCAGTTTATGGCTACGATGCTATTGGATCATTCGAACAAGTCGCGGTAGCTACGGCTGGTACTGGACGTGAACTATTACAACCTATATTGGATCGATTGTTTGGTGCCTATTCTTCTGCTGGTACTTCCTCATCAACATTGGAACAGACATGGAGGAAGGCCACACTCACTGTTACGGCTGGTGGTGCTGACGGTAAACTTTTCAAGATCCCGAAAGTGGTAGAGACTCAAGTAGAATGTACTGCGGATGAGGCAGTAGCACTTTTAATTCGAGGATACAGATCTGTTGCTGAACGAGAAATTGGTGTTGGTGACAAGGTGGTTATATGCATCACACAACGCTGTGAATATGACACTTCAAAAACTCGTTTAAAAGTTCTTGAAGTGCCGCTAAAACAGCATTAACTGGTTAAAATTTTGGAAAGGTGTTATTTTTATGTTGCTGCACACGTAGGACCTGGGTCTAGAGAAAGAATTCGTGTGTATGGGCTCGTACATGTAATACAGTTCGAGAAAGATACATCAATCCAATACTTGGAATTACCAAAAACATTGCTATTGACGGAGCCGATATGTGGTTTTGCTCTCTCTCGCTATCTCTTAATTTGACGCTTTGAAGTCTTCGTATACTTCACAGGTCCAAATGCAACTATTAAGGATGTGGTTCATATCTTTTAAAAATAGAACTTCGAGACCAAACAAAAAATATCTACAGAACTAAGCATAAGATAGCTCTAAATGCAAGAAATTTTATAGCGAAACAAGGCTTTGAATTATGATGCGGATATCAATATTGCAGATTTAAATAATTTCTATATAATTAGTAATATGGAACACCCAAGTGCACAAAAGGTATCCCAAGAGTGGAAGATACCTTTTCGTACTACATGTTGTTGATCTTCTTTCGATTACCACTTGAAGGTTTACAACTCAATCCTTGTTTTAGAAACTCTTTCTTCAGGCAAAAAGTACTGACTGTACTGTCATGCCGACAGAATGAGTCAACATATGCCATAGTAGTTCCCCCCAGATCCAAGCTATGCATTTATCTATTGAGAGAAAAGGAGTCTTTTAGAGGCTGAAATCATTAGACCTATGACGTACCGTAGATTGTAGGACTTCTGTGAGGTTCCTACCCTAGACATAATTGTGAACAAGTGGTTTCAGGCAAGAGAATACCGACCTCTGGTTTGTTATCGGTAGGCGAATCTGCTGGGCAGGTATGAATCAGTGGCCCAACTATCATCGATCACTTATGTATTAAGGATACTGCTAGTGAGGCAAAAGTCTAACTTCATTTAATTAACATTAAAAAAAAGTAAAAATGTGCTGCTGAGGTCAAATAAAATAATAATACATCATTATTTATTCCCGGCTACATAATGCAAGTTTTAATACGATTCCAACGGGTCAGGCATCTTTTTATATATAAGAATACCTTAATCCGGTTAATGCTATTTATTGGGAAAGTAATTGGCCCTCAACCGGTCTTATTTTTCAAAATCCACGAGAACGAGACTTTGGTTCAATTTTCAAATGACAATCAACTCATCAATTCTTGGGTATCACGTTTACTTCTCCGGATAGTCGGATACTAGGGAAGTTGAAGAACAGTAGTAATTCTTCAGGTAAACAAGGCCGTCATGTATTTATTGTAAAATTCGTTTCGTAATGAACATCATTGCGATTATTTTTGTGATCGATGGTTCGAGAGGGCAGGTTTCATTTCGCGGTGTGTTATGGGTCATTCTTTACTCAAAGTAAAAATAAATTTAGCTTTTTTATGGGTTATTCTTTACTCGAAGTAAAAAAAATATAGCCCGACACAGCCTTATTTTTCACAATTTTCCTTTTTGGGCACTTCACCTGATACCTGGCACCTGGTACCTGGTACAGTACCGTACCTGGTACCTTGTAGGTAGGATTACCCGGTATAGTACATAATATGTTATGTTGTGACTCTTGGCAAAAATTCCTCCGATCCGTAAATATGGAGAGGCGGATGAATGCCATGTTTACAGGCACAACTTGTATCCGTTCCAATCATGCCTTTTATTATATACTTTGTCCTAAATAGAGACAGTGCATGCAGGGAGTTGAACACAATAAAATAATAACATCTTACTTAGGACGACTACCAACAGGGTGTGTAGTGTCTATCTACAAGCAGGTCCTTAATTTCGGTGTCAGACATGATCGAAAATGTCGCGTATCGAACAATTATGGGACAACCCTCGGTTGATCTAACCGATATTGCAACAGGTACAGTAGTCACAAATCGGGCGGGGGATGATACGTTATTTTTTACCTGTACCTGGTACAGTACTTGTCGCTGTACCTGGTACAAGGTCGGTAGGAACAACTTAGTCCTATCTGGGGTACCTAGAGCATTAATACCTGGTACAATGGGTGCCAAAATTAGTGGAATATATTAAGTACCAGGTACTGTACGTATTTCTACTCATGAAATAGGCAATGCAAAAAATAATTATGCCTCACAAGAATTATGCCACAGAGGCAGTAATCACCATCATGTGACGCAACAGTTTGGGTGTACCTTGTACCTTCGATTTCCTGCGTGTATGTATTTACTATTATGAAGAAAGGGCACCTTTCTACTGCGCATTACTCCTATTGTTCAAATTCTGAAATAATTAAATAACACAACATGATAATTAATGTTCGCCTTCCAATTTTCACAGTGGTTGTTCATGAGTATATCATTTTTCCTTCGCTCTCACGTAATAAATACAGTAACCTTATCCGGATCAATATGTCCCATATCGAACAATTAAAGGGCTAAACTTTTTTTAAAAATTTTAATATCAGTCCACACCGTTTTTTGCTTTTTTGTAGGTCCTACTATCATTGAGTGAGTTTATTGTGGATAATTTTCACCGAAGGAACGTCATAAGAATATGGCGGAAATATTTATGCCACAAGAACACAAATTATTCCACGAATGCATCTCGCGGTGGCTCATCAAGTTGGTTGTTCACACAACATTAATGCACACGAGAAATTTTAGAGAAACGCTGTTTTCTCATTTATTTTTTTAACTTGTTTACAAAAATCCAGTCAGTGGAAATCCTATTTTGAAATAAGGAAGTTCATAACATGTGTCTCATCGCTGACTTTAACAACAAGGGCGTGGAATTACTTGAGAATGGATTTTACGTCGATGCTATACACATGTTCACAGGAGCTCTCCAGATATTGAATCAATCGATTAGTGGCGAAAATAATCTCTCATCAGCCGAACGAATACAACGGGCTAGAGGGAGAATGATTCAAACTTCAGACAAGATTTCTTCGGTTGAGAAGGCATCGCAAGACTTTGGACTGTTCATGTATAGCAAACCAATGAGAATTGAATCAATACCAGTTGTGGACAAAATGCAGAATAACCAGTGGGAAATTTTATTGTTTAATATAGCATTGACACATCATCTAAGGGCATTTGTTCATCCTTCCTTAATGGATACTTCATTTAACAAAGCAATGATAGCCTATGAATCATTGTATGAATTAATGATTGATTGGGATGGTTTATACCCAAAATCCATTCGTCTAACATTGGGTGTTCTAAACAACATGGGTCAGATATATCACGAAATTGGGAAATTTGATGAAGCACGCTTTCTTTTCCAAAAGGCGTCAAATTTTGCGGACAGTCTTACAAAATCACAAGCGCAAGAACTTGGAAGAGACAGGAGCGATTTTGTGCTGAATGCCTTGGTCCTCTCTTTACCAACAATGGCTGCTGTAGCTTAAAACGAAGATACTGTAACAAACGCTAGATTTTCTAATTTGTTTATTATAGAACTAAAAAATGATTTTTTCTTCTTGAACGGTATATACAATGCGACCTACATTGGGTAAATGGGAAGTTCAATTAGAACACAAAGCAGGGACGTGATGAAGAAACAAAGTACTTCACCAGTATCAATTTGAGAGACTAAATTTTATAAATTTTTCCACATTCTAATTAATTACTCCAGAAGTCTTTACTAATTCAGTATCAAGAAGTGCTACGCTTTATTCTAAGTTGAAACTGCCACTCAAGCTGCAATTCCGTCATAGTTACCTAAAATATGATATAAACCTTGAGCATAATTTTGAGCATGTGAAAACTTCACATGCTAACAAGGGTATCAGCGAATGAAGTAATTCAACGTTAAGAAAGTGTTTGAAGTGCCTTCAGTTATAGAGACTTCAAGCCATGTTATTGGAGGTTGAACTTTTGATTCAACGCAAAAAGGTGAGCGCGTAAAGTACTTTTTTTCTAGAGGATACTATGACCTTAGGTCCCAGTCGGAGAGGCTGGGCCCCATCAGTTTCACTGGCAGATGGAATTGAGTACCACGTACCGGTGGGACATCCCAATACCATATTGAAGACATGGAGACTTGCAGGAGTCCAACGGGGAGTTTCACTCTAAGGCAGGTTATATTTTATATTTTTATTATTAAATATATCATATTATATTATTGTGAAGAGGTTTCTACAAACATTTTTTGGGGTACAGGGCAGTTTAAATCACTTACTCGTAGGAAAACAAAGTTCCATTTTACTGCAATGTGAAAAATATTGTTCGACCATAATGCCTTTGAGTTATTACTGTGTGAGAATATGTTCTGGTACTGTATCAGTGGCTTCTTCTTTTCATCCTGGGGACTGGTCAACATACATGCCCCAAGAGGATGGTTCGTTTCCTCGCCGACACATTAATTTTATACGATTGTACACATTCATGACATTAGACGATACACCTTGTAAGGTAGCTGTTTCTCAAAAGGTACGTTTTACTGTTTTATTCGAATCATAACCCTCGTGATGGATGGTCATTCTCGAGGTCCCAATAAAGTTGCATTTACTCGGTAGGATTGCAGTAAAAGGCACTTTATAATTATAATTATCATCATCATAATTAATTACGTACGAATGGAATTACCTTTTTCAAAACTCGCACTCTAGAGGTACTGTACCTTCTGGGGGTACATAATATCCCTCTGTAGACTGTTACCGTAACCCCGACGTTTCCAGAAGAAACTCCATATAGGCAGGTTCTTCACACAGCAAGGACTATGTAGGTGGAATTTACAATCGCTGGGAAACACTACATAATCCGATTAATCGTAGTGATATCCCATTTACCAGTAGCTGGTGTACCAGGCAAAGAAACGACCTAGAATTATATACACAGGTATCTTTGGCATCGACCATAAAAGTCCAGCATATCTCTACGTAGGATCCCAATGTATGACTAAATTTACCTGGTACATGTATATCTGACTCTTACCTTATGAGATGCTTCAAGATACAATTGAAAATACAGTACTAATTCAAGGTCGTAGTTATGATACCCAGGTACAGCTACCGGTAGTAATCGATACCACCCGCACCTTCAACTTGGACCATCATTCGTTTTGATATGTGAGTACCGGTCACAGTTCCAGGACACCTCTTCGGACAATCAAGGGCATAAAAAAAAGATAAAAAATTCATTTTGTTTCGTGCATTTTTTACCAGGGTACCTGCCAATATCGTATCATCCGAGCACCCATCAACAGAAACATCATAAAAAATTCAGAAGGAGAAAATACTCAGCCATTATGGAAAACTTAACTTGCGCAATAGAGTTCAACAACAAGGCTGCTGCGTTTCTACAAGGAGGAAGTGCTGCCGATGCCTTGCATATGCTCCAGGGAGCCCTGCAAATTATGTCGCAGTTAGATCGCCATGGAAAAATTCAAGAGTCTGACCCCTGCATAAAACTAGCGAGTGCTAAAATTCTCCGTGAAACTGAAGCTACGGTCACAGAAAAAATGGCAGACTTCAATACTTCTTTTATTTACAGAAGGCCTATGGAATGGAGATCTAAAATTTCAAACGATGGCTTGTACCACAAGAATTTATTGCTGGCAATCATGTTCAACAAAAGTTTAGCAATTCATTTATACGCTCTAGAACAAAACTCTTACAAAGTAGAAGAATCACTGCAAATGGCTGCCCTAAGTTACGAGATAACATACGATCTTCTCTTTGATGATGAAGTTTCACAGAAGAGACTTCCAATCCCACCAAGACGCTTCTTTATGGCATTGCTAAACAATATGGGTCAGATCTATCACGAGCTCGGTCAATATGACAAGTCTCAATCATTCCTTGACGAGCTTTCTAAACAACTCCATTCCGACAAAACCACAACTGATGTTGAGAGCTGTTTTTATGTGAATACAATCGTTCTCATACCACCAAGCGCTGCTAGCGCAGCTTGACTATGATTACACTGAAGTGGTATACAACTTTCCATTACGAACACTTGACAACTTTATATTGAAGAACAAAACAATGTGGTTGTTTGTTTTTCATGTCATTGAAGCAGGATCATCCGGAATGGTTCTAACCAAAAATTAAAGTAGTAAAGAAAGCATTTTTCACTTGAGCTACGACGAGAGTGGACAAAGGTACAACATAATATAAAATAAAGAGAAAAAAAAAGAGATATGTCGCACAACAGATTTCAATACTTTTCTTTATAATTTTAGAGATGTTTTGAAGTTGCAGCCATCATGTTGCATAGATATCAAAATTACCTAAGGATCATCTTACGAACTATGAAACCTGTCCAAGTTGTGCTAGGAACTCACAGGGGTATACAAGCTCGGTACTTCCATAACTAACCGTTCGGCCCTCGGTTGCTACCATTTGAAGATTCTGATATTCAGCATAACAACCACCGCCAATCATAAAGGCGATAACATCTCGGACAGGTGCTCGTGCCATACCTCTTAACATATTAGTTACATCAACGTCTCCCTTGACTTTGGGGTCTAAATAAAGGTATTCTTCATCCTCACTGTTGGGCTTCATTTCACATAAGTTTTCAACTACCTGTGTAGCACGATGTTTATGAATTTTGACCAGCATGGATGAAACTTTATCCGTCGCCTTAGCCAACAGCCCTGAGGCTTGATTCGTAGCACGCGCCATGAAACTTGATAGCATATCAGTACTATCACCCCCACTGGATGTTGTCGTTGTTTCTTGGAACTCAGAGGAGGCCATCGTCGTGATCATGCGCATACTTCGTAGCTTCCTCAAATAATTAATCGCTTGCAAGCCAGTTGCCAACTTTTGGCGATCTTCCTTGGTGAGAAGTCCATGAGTTGCTCCGCCGGCAGATGGTGTATTTTTGTCAGTAACGCCCCTGGTTTCTAGTGTTTGTTGTAAGGCTTCCACGACAGCATCAATATCAGAACTCGCTGCAGTTGTTGCTAGACAATAAACAATTACAAGACGCAACTTATCCTCCACGTTGCCCTTTGTCGGGTCTTCCACCAACGCAAGGACATCCTTTTGAGCTTTTGGCAAATCGTTCTTGTAAGCTCCTGTTGCTAATGAACTTTCCAATTCGTAAAATTGTGGAACGTCCCGTGCGGCAACTTGATTCATAACAGCTTGGAGGATACTAGTGTGAATCTCTAGCTGTTTTTTACGATCCAACAAGGCTGGTAACGAATCAACGGCAGTAGCAAGAGACGAAGAATCAAGACCCTCAGTATGCTGTTGGACTTGTTGTTGAGCAACAGTTTTGGAACGAATAGCCTGCTCTCTTTCTGTAACATCTTGCAATTCGACACCATTCTGTTCAATGGCTTCCGGAAATGGTTGAAATTTGTGGTTTTTGTAAAAGGGATCTTCATCAGCATCCAAATCATACTTCTTTTCTAAAATTTTCGGTCTTCCACCACCCTCCTGTTCGACCTTAACTTCGAACTCCACACGGTTAGCATTATGCTTCAGTACATCATCAATGAGAGCTTGATATGTCGAAGTATGCTGTATAGGTGTTACTAAATCAGAGTTCCGATCCATAATAACAAGTAGCGGTCGCGAATGATTCTGACTACGTAGCATAGTGGGATGTTCAGCGATCATACGATTAAGTTTACGTGCCACCATTTCAGGAGCACCACCCTAAAGAAACATTTTTTAGGTAGGGAAAAAAGATAGAGATTCTAACGATGTGAGACTTGCTGGATGAAACAAATAATCATAATGATACTATTATCAAAACGACATTTCCAGACAAGTGGGTTTTGAATATATATCGCACGGACACACACATACCTTTGGGCAACGAATGATAGGAATTTGTCCACGGGTTGCAACAACACTAAACAAACCATACGCAATTTCATTCATGGCATGCTCCATACTCTGCTCTGTCGCAGTTGTTGAATTGTAAAGGACGTATGAGTTCTTCTTCGAAAGTGAAAAAAGTTTTTGTTCCAAACAGGTAAAATCCAGATATTGATCATGGACACTGGCAACATTCCCAAGAGATCCTGCTTGTACAACAAGTCTTGCAAAATCTTCCATTAATGATCGGTCAAGTTTGGTAACAAAGTTTAAATGCGTCCTGGCATACAAACCCTTGGCACAGTCCTGTGCAACAATGGCAAGGTTTTCCTTTGTAGGTCGGATAAAATAAATGGCTGGTACGTCCGGGATGGGCTCGCGTTCACTATTCAAGAGTAAATGAAGTGTAACGCCTCTCTTCCTTAGTTGAGAAACAGATAATAGCGGAGAAATGATTGAACGACACGCAACGTCGTAAATCAATATCTTCCATTGATTGTGACTAGACCCAGCGGGAGGTAACTTGAACTCATCGTCCACATCATCTTCTACGGACTCGTCGTTAAAGGCCAGCATGCGGTTCACAGCTCTTAACTGTGACGATTTTAAAGACAATGCCATTGTTGATGGTGGGACTCAGGTTGTATGTATTCTCAAGTGTGACAACGTATGATACAGAGTAGCAACAACGGGCTTCCCTTCCTGCTTGCAATGACCTTACTGTATGACACGGACACAGCCGAAACAATCCAAGAAAACTAAAGAGCCAATGTACAAAACACGGCGAATGCTACGAAGAGCGAAAAAGAAATGATGCAGTTTGGTCGTCCGACCGACTAGGAGCAAGGAGATGTCCAAAGATTCTTCCTGTCTGCTCAGTATTCAAGCCTTTTCATAATGAAGAGGGAAACCTTAGACAAAAGTTCTACTTTATCAAGACTCACTTACAAGATGTAACAGGCAGGCAGACATGAACGAACACAGACAGACAGAGCATGTATCAAATTGCAGGTCCTACGTAGTCTACGTATATATCGAAAACTAGGTTCGTAGGACTAGGTATTAATAGTAGTACCGTAGGTCCAGGGTTGCGCAGCTGTCTGCACGTGCGTGCGGCAAGGACAAAAGCTTTCGGGTTTGAATACCTCAAATACGACTCCCACGACTCCGTTTTGTGCAATGGGTCTGTTTTTTCAAAATCTGGCGGTTGGAAAAAATGTGCCGAATGTCCAGGATTGATTTTGTATGTCCGGGATTTGTTCTTCCGTTCACGTTTTCGGTTTTTATGATACACACTGACCTGTAGCCATCAATGGCGCACATGAGGAAGTGGAAATACCAACAAAAGAACTTGTAGTTAGTAACAACTGTTATCCAGCCTTTCTGTAAGAAGACTCAGCGCCTTTTCATCAAGAGGTGACGACGACGGAGAGAGTGAAGTTAGATTCAAGCTTGTCACTACTCTGCGTAGTACCATGTCATCTACACCTTCACCATCGTCTCCGGAAAGTGGATCTCCAAAAGAAAGAGTCGAAATGGATAGTACAACAAAACTTTCGGCTCTCATATGGTGGCTTGGAACTTTTCCTGCATTCAAGGAAAAATATGATCTTACGGATGTTGATGAAGAAGCCTTTGAGAAAAAACTTGATGATAACGAAATGGCAGGGTAAGTAGATACGTGTGCTAAAATGAAGGAGTTTTTGCATGGGCAGACACAACACATGTGGGATAGTTTCTTCTTTTATTCTGTGCTTCTCACTTGCTATGTTATTATCGCACCACCTGGATTACTGTATGCATTTTATATTTATAACAGAGCAACACTTTTGATTGCCCAAGAAATCTTAGATTTTCGTGAGGCTCCAAAGGAATTCTCCACTTCAGACAGCAAAACAACACATAGTGCTGAAACAAAATGGGGATTGTTGTTCCGACTTGTCGCATCGAAAACTCGCTTTCAAAAGAAAATCACTGGTAAACGATTGTCACGAACAGAATTGAGAGTTGAATTGTTATCTAGTCTTTTGGGATATGCGGTCTCTGATGAATGCAAGGAACGACGAAACTATGTCAGTAAAATCATGTGGAATCTAGAACGTCCGAAACAGCAGGTTCTAATGTCTATCATTGAGCAGGAAAAAGAATTAGGTACATCTCCTATTGGAAAGCCAACTGGAGCACAACGTGTATTCTCCTCTCCTGCACCTACTCCTCAGAAAGAGTCGTCGTCAGCTTCTCTCGCTGATCAACATACACCTGGGCGAAACAATACATTGCCTACCAGTACTCCAAAAGACAGCTTAACAACGGCTGGTCAACGTAGATCACTACAAACCAGTGGAAATCTTCCACCATCCTCAGCTTCTGTATCTACACCGAACCGCAATGTACACCGTCGTAACATGCATTCTGGAAATCTTTCAACACCTCAATCAATTTCAAGAGGAATGCATCCGACAACACCACATTCAAGAGCTTCTATTGCAAGTAGTAGGAATAGTACCCCTGCTCAAACTCCAAACACAGAAAGTGTCTTCGAGGCGTTAGCTCAGTGGTTACAAACTTTCTCTCAGTTGTCTAGCGTGCAGACAGAAGTAATGAAGGACAAATCTGCGCTCGATGACGACCATGTTTCAAAGTAAGTTTATCCATTTTCGCTTGCTTACTGTATCAGTCGTTGTATCGTTTCACAACAAAGATTTTGACAATGTTATTTTTTATTTTATTTTTTTCACTTCAAAACTTAGAGCTATTCTGAATATTGCAGAGGAAATTTGCGACGACAAAGCGTCTTCACAAGTGAATTCCTGGGCTTGTATAAAGACACTCGTGTTAAACGTGATGCCATACTCACTGGAAGAATGTCCAGATGACACAGATGCAGCTTATATCGAGATTCTCTCTACGTTGTTATGCTTTGCCGTATCAGAAAGTTGCGCAGAAAGAAGAACTTACATTGGAAGGATTATGGGACTATCTCGCGATACACAACTACAGTTAATGTCAATCATCGAGGCAGGAAGGAGCAGAACAATTTCCGCCCAAACACCACAATCTGTGTCGGAATCACCAAGCGTTCCTCCATCATCTTCACGTAGTTTCAAAATTCGTAGTCGTAACCGTGATGATGCATTTGGAACAACCCCTGGATCCATCAATCGCACAGGCTTTACGCCTCAAAGAAAGAAGCAGGCAGCAAAAATTAGCAAATTAGCTCAAGAAGGTTCAATCACTCCTGGTACGATTGAAAATGTTTTGCAGAACATGGTAGAAGATGTTCATCGTCAGAACGTTAGACTGATGAAAGAGTTAGATGCTAGCAACAAACGAGAAGCGCAACAAAACAATCGTGTCCAAGAACTGGAAAATCAACACAGAAAAGACTTGATGAAAGCAGAGTCTGCAGCATCACGAAAGGAAGAAGAGATTCGAGAAACAATGTCTAAAGAAATCGCATCACTTCAAAGCCAAGTTGTCGAATTAGATGAAGTTCGCGAACGAGAAAAGAAAATGAAAGAAGAATTGGTGACCCTCAAAGATGAGGTGGACATTTTGGCACCCATGAAGGAGAAGATGGGAGAAACCGAAGAAAGGTTAAGACATTATAAAGAAAGATTAGAACTATTAAGTGATGTTAAGGAAGCCCTTAAAAGGGAAGAAGAGGCCCACGGAGCTTCTGTGGAGGAATGCATTCGACTAGCAAATGAGTTAAACGCCATGCAACCCCTCAAACGCCAACTGGAGGACTACAAGACTAGGGCGGTCGAAGCTGAAGTCAAGTTAGCCGGGTGTCAGGAAGAATTGGAAAAATGGGAGCAAAATAATAAGCTTCTAAACAGTGTACGGAAGGATCTCTTGCGAGGTGTGAAGCTTCAGAAGGAAGAGGCAGAACAATTGCGACGTCAACTCGAGGAAAGTGGCGAAGACAAATATGAAGCGATGGCAGTTGGAGAGGGTATTAGGTAAGAGTCTCAATAAACTGAGAATTTGTCGGCTTCGTGATTTGTTTTTTCCACCTCCTGACACTTCACTGCCCATTTTGTTTTATTCAGCGAATTAAATCCGGAAGTGAGGGAAGAAGTCCTCCGATTAAGAAACGAAAACGAGCAGCTCAAGGCCTTTGCCGCAAAACGAGAAGACGACGCGGTTCAAAGACTTGAAGAACAACTAGACGACAAGGATCGTCTTTCTATGAGATTTAAGGAAGAGTTCTTAAGCACGAAATCAACCCTAGAGAGTACTCAGCTTGCACTATCGGAATCAGAACAACAAGAAGAAGTATTGAAAGCCGAAGTTCAGCAATGGAAAGAAAATGCGGAGAAGAAAGAGATCCTTGCAAATCAATACAAGGATCAACTTGACAGCACGAAATCATCCTTGGAAGAAACTCAGAAAAAACTTGAGAATGCCCAAAAAGAAATTCAGCATTTGACTGATGATGTCGAAGAATGGACAGAGCGGTACAATGATGCTGAATCAATCTCGAGTCAGAGGATGGATTTGTTACGTACCACAAGGGAAAAGTTAAGTCATACTGAGAAAGAACTACAAGAGTCTCAGCAACTCTGCGAAAGCCGTCTCGAAGAAATCAACATGCTGACTGAAAAGGAAGCTGCTGCAGTGAAGCTTGCAAAAGAAAAGGATGCAGAACTCACTGATACAAAAACATCCTTAGGGGAAACACAGGAAGCACTTTCTCAATCGGAAAAGCGCGAAGAAAAACTGAATAATGAGGTGTCTGTCATGACAGTACAGGAGAAAGACTTAAAGTCACAAATGGAAGAGATGAAACGATCAGGAGAAGAATCCCTCAAGAATGCCGAGAATACATTCGAAGAGACACGCAAATCGCTACTCGACGAGGCCAAGAAGGAATACCAAGAGCTGGAAATGAATATGAATCTGCTCTTAGAGGGTGAACGAAAGGCTTACAAGGAAAATATGGAGGAAAACGAAAAGCAGTTCAATAATCTCAATGCAGAGTTTGATGATCTTAAAGAAAAGTCCATTGCAGCATTGAAAGCTTCCGAGGAAAAAATCGAAAAGATGAAGCAAGAATTTTCGTCGAAGCTGGAAGAGGCCAAAATGAGAGCTTCAAAAGAAAAGGACTCGATTATCAAAAAGGGTCAAACGATGATCAAAGAAACAAAAAAGAAAGCAGCAGATGAAATCGACCAAATGGAGGATGAAATTGATAAATTAAATGAGGCTCTTTCGACAGCGAAGACCCAGATGTCCGAATATGAAACGAAGGCCAAATCAAAAATTTCGTCCTACAAAAACAAATTGCAATTTGCAACAGGTAGAATCAAGGAACTCACCCAGGATAATGATGACATGCAAGATAATATTAAAAATCTCGAAAGGGAGAAGCTCCAAATGCAGGAAGAGAATGATCGTTACCGAAGGCAGCTTGGAGGTCGCTACGGCGCTGGCGGAAAAGTACAAAGCCAACTTGAAATGCTTCAAAAGGAGTTCAATGCTGTGGTTGAAGAGAACAGAAAACTGAAGGCCAATGCCAGCAGTGGTGGTACTGTCTCGGCAATTGATCATTCAACCGCGTCTTCTTCCTACTCAGCTGATGGGGTTAGCCGATCGACTCTCTCGCAACTTCGTGAGGAATATGAAGAAACAATTGTCGCATTAAATGATGAAAAGAGGGAACTCATCATGAGAAACTCTGCCGCCATTACCGATGTCCAAAAGGCGGAACAAAAGGCATGGGCATCTGACAAAGAGGTTTCAAAGATGAAAGAGGAACTGACATCACTCAAGCTATCTCTCCAACGATACGAGCGTCTCTCTGAAATGAACTCATCTAGTCCAGGTGCTCTCAACATTTCTCAAAATGATGTTTCCTCTACCCAGGATGAGTCTATTTTCGTCGATGACCCCAGTGAGAATGACTCTTCAGCAGGGGTACTGAGCAACAAACTAAAGATAAAAACCCAAACGTCATCAGCTCCAAGAGGTGGTATCTTGTCTCCTAATCGAAAGCTCTCCACGCCAAGTTCACAGTTTGGTAATAAAGCTGCATCTCATGACTTGTCTCCCAAAGGAAACCCGGATAAGCCATCAAATCAAACAAAAAAGGTCCCAACACTTATGGACTATACAACAGCCAATAGCAACATGGAACCAGAAGGAGATCAAGAATGCAAACAGAGCTAACGGATGGTCTGTCTAGAATCACTTGCTCTGATATGCGGTCCCAATAATGACTATCTCCGCAGTTACATACCAGTTGTGCATAGGGTCCTAGGTATTTAAGGTATTCCATGAACGAAATATTTAGTTGAACTACGCGATGATAACTACATACTATTTTAGAAGTTTTCAAAACTCAAGTTGAAATTTTTCAATTCTTCTAAAAAGTCAAATAACTTTTCAATTACCAAATTTTCTTTGTTCGAAAGCAATATGGTACAAAAAATCAGAAATAGCACTTGGTTCCAACATCTTTCCTGTGGGCACCTTTATAGCGCTAATTGGTTTCAAAATCTTGGTAATATGCAGTGTTAAGATCAGATTCTCATCCACTAGAGCCGCCAACATCGAACAGAAGTTACGGTAAATTTAATGATGCTGTCAGCTGTGACATAATTCATAAAAAAACAATTATTACCGTATCCATATCCCTAAAACAGCATGGTTTGCGAGGTTCGCTCGCCAGCCTGAGTTTAACTTTTTTTCATGGGATACCTGGTACAGGTAGTGCTGAAGATAGCTATCTATCTGTACTACATTGATTTTTGCGTCTTTCTAAGTTACTAGTCCTAAGTAGACATACGTATTGGAGGATCACTCGTAGTACCGACGGACGGACCCCAGGTATAGTCCGGCTTTGTACAGGTACAGGTACCTGGTAGACTGCACCTGCACCCTGGGGTACAGTTACCAGGTACCTGGGTACCTACCGGTACCTGGTACCCCAGGTATTCCCACTGACTCTGTACTAGTACCTGGTAGAGGTTGTAGCGTACCAGGTACCAGGTATTACCTGGTATACCATGTACCAGGGGTATCTGGTAAGCTACCTGGTACGGCAGGAATATCCGAATCGAACGAGTCAGTAAAGACCGGCTAGCGATTTGCAGAATGGATGACATCATTATGACCACTTCTAAGCATACAGCTAGACGTCTCCACTTTGAAGAGTGCTTTCCCGATCCTGCAAGTTCAATGCAAGAATGTTTCATGCTGTTCAGTCCCAGTAGGTTCCTACAAGTCTACATACCTGTGAAAAGGAAAAGTTTTTGCTCACGTAGTTTTCCTCCTTCAAGTCACCTTGTCCTCACACTTACATAGATTAGTTGTCACCATGAAGCTCGCCCTTGCTGCCCTTTTCGCCGGCTCTGCCGCTGCTTTCGCCCCGGCCCAAAATGCCCGCACCTCCACTTCTCTTAACGGTGCTCTTGCCACCAAGGAGGACCTCATGGCTCTCGCTGAGAAGTCCAACCCTGTTTTGAAGGTAAGAAAGAAAGTTCGATTTTGGGAATTTTTTCAGTGAGAAATATTTTGGAAAAGATGGCAAGTAAAGCTAACCATGACTCGCTTTCGATTTTACTTTGTAGTATTACGATCCTTTGGAATTGGCCACCACCACCATCTGGGGTGAGACCAACGAAGCCACCATCGCCTTCTTGCGTCATGCTGAGATCAAGCACGGCCGTGTTGCCATGGCTGCCTTCGTCGGATACATCGTCCAATCCAACGGAATTCACTTCCCCTTCCCTATCTCCACTGATGGATCTCCTTACCCCTTCGCCGCTGGATCCCCTCCTGAGCAATGGGATGCTCTTTCTGATGCCGCCAAGTGGCAAATCATCCTTTTCGTTGGATTCTTGGAATGGTTCTCTGAGTCTGCCGGTGACCATTACATGCGCGGTGGAAAGCCCGGTGCCTTCCCCAAGTTCTCCGATCACCCCGAGCTCATCCCCCACCCTGTCCCCCTCAACCTTTTCGATCCCTTTGGTTTCTCCGGAGGAAAATCCGAGGAACAAAAGGCCGAAGGACTTGTTAAGGAACTCAACAACGGACGTCTTGCACAAATCGGTATCATCGGTTTCTTGTCTGAACAAAAGGTCGAGGGATCCGTTCCTCTTCTTAAGGGACTTGTTTCCCACTACGATGGAGAACCCATGGCTCCTGTAAGTATCACGGACTTTCTGTATTTCAATTTGACACTGCGTAGAACACAGGATAATTCATTCTTTTCATTCTTCCAATTTTTCTCTTTTTGAAAATACAGTTCGGCTAAATCTCTAGCTACAAGGAAAAGGACGTACATGCTTCAACTTCAATAAATCTATAACCTCACAGACAAGTGTTGGCTGTTTGATGGTTAGAAATTTTTAGCGTGCTCGTAGAAATAGATGTATAACAAACTACATGTATGCTTCCAAACTTTTCTTTCTACTGAATCATTTCACAAAACTATTTTCAAAACGTTACTCTTGTTTTGGTAAATGTAGATACTTCGGATTTATTGTCCTTGAACTCTAGTAAGGACTGTGACAGTAGGTGGGTCATCACCCGCCCAGACAAATCCAAATTTTTCTGCTATGGCACCGGTATCAGAGGCTGCAGCAACTGATTCACTAGCAAATTTTATCAGTGATCCACATGCCCAGTTTGGTTGAACGAAGTATGGTAATGCTAAAGTCCCCCATCCATCCCAAGATTGAGCTACTCTAAGCTCTTGTTGTTGATTCTCTTGATCACGAAATGTTTCAGGTAGAACGCTCTCCGCATTGAAGGAGATCTTAGGATAAATAAGAGCTCCAAATGTTATCTTTAGCATGGGAACATGATAATCCCCAGTTGCTTTCCGCCCCAACATAAAAACTAACTCTTTCGTGTCCGGATTCATCTCAACGGCATCCTTTAGAGACTGAAACAAATTATCGTCATCAGTCTGATATGGAGTATTGAAAATTTCAGTATGAATTTTATCCCACGTCTCATCCGCTTTGTCTGTATCAAAATCATACCGATGATATTCTACCATTATAATCTCTCTTCGGAATTTTCCGTAAATGTTTTCATACACACCAGAATATAGTCCAGCTTGGATCAATGGTACGTCAACATTTGGTTGTCGTTGCAGAGGATGGTAAAAGTTTGATTTCTGAATCATATTCAAGGTAAAGTTAGGATTGTATTGCCAAAGATATTGAAGTAAATCACAGCCTTGTGCTTCTGCTTCTGGGTGCCACTGAGCTTGAAGAAATCTTAATTGTAGCTCTCTATCTGATTCCGGATTCTCGACGTTAACATCTTCTGGTCTTACAAACATTGGAGGGAGAACAAAATTTTGTTCCTTGGTACCTATGCGTAATGATTTTTTATTCTTTTGTGATCGATTTTTAGGGCATTCTGGAATAACAGCAGGTGTGACTGCTTCTGATTCATTGAGAGCTGAAATGGTGATACCATTTTTCAATTTTCGCAATAAAAGTACCCGATTTACTTGACCATCTACATCAAAACTGACATTCAAAACACGAATTAATTTCAAAACTTTAAATTCCTCATCAACATTACCCGTTCTAGTACGAGCAGGTATCTGCTGTTGTTCATTTTGTTGTTGTTGTTGTTGTGGCCAAAGCAAATCACCAACAAAGCAATCACAGTCCATTTTCAGACGTAAAAGCATACCCCAAGGAGCAGCTTCTAGCAAAACATAGAAACCCTCTCTTGGTAACCATTCCGACAAAACAGTATATTTCTTTTTCCAGCTATACCCAGGAAATGAGTTTTCCCGATGGGGGGCATGTAGAGATTGACAAAGAGCTTGAAAGATACTTTCCACGTTTTGTGAAAAGTCATCGTCGTCAATACTCGCCCGTGAAGGAAGGGTGCATTCCAGGATACTTGAAATTTCATTCGATTGATTAGAAGCAAAGCTAACAATCAAAGCAAGAACTTCATTTGGGAATGATTGAAATAAACTGGACATGTTGTTTTCTTTCTTGTTTTTCAGTCCCGCGTTTTTTCCTTTTGTTGCTTGCAGCTAAGTTGAAATTGTTTCTCATTAACAAAACCTAGAGTATATGTGAATAGAAAGATTCAATCTTTTATATGAAAGCTTTTTTGTTTATTTAGCTCTGGAGTAGTTTGGTTGGTAAAATGGTATGCTTGTAGTCCTACGAATGCATTCTATGATGCATGATCCATGTGAACACATTCCGGAGTCGTACACTTTCAAACTTCTTTCAAAAGGACCTGAAACAGGCTTATGCTTGTTGGCGGTTCGCTGTCGGCGAAAAAAAATCCCCCCCCCCCCCCCC
>WKLE02002335.1:0-29531 GCA_014885115.2 Asterionellopsis glacialis
AATATTAGCTCAGGACAGAAGGACGGAAAAAAATTAACAGAAATATTAACGAAAAATTAGATTGACAGAAAGGGTCTTATAGTAATTAGGCCCTTCTCTCGAATAAATACTGTACCTGCTAATTGTTCTCTCTGCCGTCCTTTATAAATGTAGTCGTAAAAGTAGGAATAAAGGACTACCCCTGCCTGGAGTCTCTCAAAACCAGATTGGTACTGTAAGTATTGTACAGGGACCGCTCACCGGACATCCTCTTGACCCGGCCCGCCTCGTGCGTGGTCATGCATTCAACCAATCTATTCCCCACCGCCCCTCTGTACAAAATAAAGAATCCTATCTAGAGACTCTATCTACGGTAGAGGTCCTACCTGTAGTTCTCTCTCTACTAGAGGTCCTTTCTAGTCCTACTTTATCGCAGATACAAGATAGTTGAAAGTCTTTTTCGACGAATGTCACGCATCTATGTTATAATATTATTATATCTCATAAGAAACTTCATCTTCTGTAAACCTCATTTCTGACATTCTCGTGGCGGAGGGACAACGTTAATCGTATTATATCTCTCATCATAGCTGGTATGCCAATCAACACCCACACATTGAAACAAAAAAAATGAAAGGTAGCAACAGTAATAGCAGAACAGTTCATCTGTTTGGAACAGCAGTAGCAGGAACAACAACAACAACAAGCATACTAAGCATATTATCTAAAGGAATTATGAAAATGATATTTACAAGTCTCCTTCTCATGGACATGATGACATTCAGTGCGAATTGTTGTAATAAGAATAGCAATGTATTTGCACATGCTGCTACTGGCGATTCTACTAGTACTTCTCGTTTATCATCATCATCTCGATGTGAGACCATGGAAACTCAAAGAGAATGTCGTCGAATGTTATGTCAATGGAACGATGAAACAAATACATGTTCACTTGGTAATAACAATAATCGAGGAGGAGAATATGAAACTACAGATAAAGGAGGTAATACACATCGGAATCGGAAGAATCCAACACCTTCACCATCTATAGTATCACCTGACGACTTTACGAATGGTAATGATAAAAATAAGGATGAAGGAGAGGGTAGTTATTGGGATGATGTAACATTAGATCGTTCCGATCCACGCGATAAAGATCATGGTGAAATTACAGTCTTGGTGAAATATAAAAATGACAAGGGACGTGATTTTGCAAGATTACATAGTCGTGGTCGTGCATTTGATTTGGATATACCTGAATTTCATTTAGCTCGAGTACGAGCGAATGCACAAGATTTACGTGACATGTACGATGATGATGATATTGAATACTTTGAACAAGAAGGGTCCGTGCAAGCAATTCAACATAATGATGCACAATCACCATCTATCAATATTAAAGAACAAATTCATTCCTTACAAAGAAATTTACAAGAATCTATACCCTATGGTATTAAACAAACACAAGCAGATCAAATGTGGTCCTTGGGAAAGGGTCCATGGCAAGGAAAAATAAAAATTTGTGTTGTTGATACGGGATATGCCTACGGTCATCCGGATTTGCCTTTTGGAAACCAAAATGTCGTAGGGTGGCATGATGGGACACATGGATCTTGGAATGTAGATGGGAATGGTCACGGAACACATTGTGCTGGAACCATTGGTGCCATTGGTGGGAATAATCAGGGTGTTGTCGGAGTGAATTATGATTCAGATACATTTGAACTTGTCATTGGGAAAGGGTTGAATGATTGGGGATCAGGAACTTGGGGTAATGTGATTAATGCCATGAGTGCATGTGCCAATTACGGGGCCAATGTGATTAGTATGAGTTTAGGTGGGAATGAGTATTCCAATGCCTTTGCAGATGCCACCAAAATTGCATATGATAAAGGTGCCTTGATTGTTGCAGCGGCTGGTAATTCAGGAGGAAGTGATACCTTATATCCCGCAGGATACAAATATGTCATGAGTGTCGGTGCTGTGGATCAATATCGTAACATTGCAGGATTTTCAACACACAATTCTCAAGTTGAAATAGCAGGACCAGGTGTCAACATATTATCCACCTATCCTAATAATGGATATCAATACTTGAGTGGTACCTCCATGGCATGTCCACATGTAGCTGGTATTGCTGCATTAGTATGGCAACATTTCCCCGAGTGTACCAATACACAAATTCGTAATACATTGGTACGGACCTCTTATGATCGGGGTCAGGCTGGATGTGATACCTATTATGGATATGGTATTGTTCAGGCACGTAATGCCTATGAAAAGTTAAAACAACATGGATGTAAATTTGGTGGACCAATCACCAATCCCTTATCGAATGGTGCCAAAGGTGGTTGTACACAAGATCCAGGATTTATGGAACCACCTCCTCCACCTCCTCCCCCACCCACCCCTGCTCCTACCAGGTATGAATGTAATGGTGTACAAGAAATGGAATTTAAAATTGATTTAAACTTTGACAGTTATCCAGGTGATATTTCATGGAAGGTAACAAGGATTGCAGCTCCCACAATAGTATTGTTAGATGGTGGTGGATATACAGAGAAACTTTCATTTATGTCGGAATACAAATGTTTGCAAGCCAATGAAGCATACCTCTTTACCATTTCGGATTCCTACGGAGATGGGTTATGTTGTTCGTATGGGATTGGTAATTATACTGTTTATTTCAATCATGAAGAAATTAGATTTAGTAAACTTGAAGATCCAACTGAAACTGTATCGTTTGGTGATGGTGGTGTAACATCTAAACCAACACCAACACCTACAGTAAAACAGACACCAACGCCTACAGCAAAACCAACATTAGCGCCAACAACAAAACAGACACCAGCACCTACAGTAAAACCAACATCAACACCGACACCAGCGCCAACAGCCAAACCAACATTAGCGCCAACAACAAAACAAACATCAGCACCTACAGTAAAACCAACATCAACACCGACACCAGCACCTACAACACCACCAACAGTATTTACATGTTCATCCGACAATGGCAATGCAGAATTACGCATGGAACTTACAACGGATGCGCACCCGGGAGACATCCAATGGGATGTTGTCGACCATGGAACTGGTACAATTGTTGCATCTGGCAATGGACAAGATTATGAAGAAAACACACTGGTGATTGAAAAATTCTGTATCAAGGCAAACGTGTTATATGATTTTAATATTTATGACTCCTATGGTGATGGTTTGTGTTGCTTTTATGGTTATGGTAAGTATGAATTATACTATGACAATGTCATGGTAGCATCGGGTGATAAAATTGAGAGTGGTGATTCAGCTAAATTTGGTATTTTATCACCTGTTCCTACACCACCACCACCTACTCCCCCCGTGTGTGGTGAAAGAAACGCATTTTGTACACAACGAAAAGATTGTTGTAGTAATCGATGTAGAAAAAAGAGGAACAAATGCAGATAGATGGATAGATAACCATAAAACAAAATTCAACAATGTTTCATGTTTCTTGTATATCTTGTTTATAAGGCATGTATAATTTGTAGAACAATACAAACCAAAAATATATTTTAAAAAATATATATAAGAAATGAATACAGTACTGTAAGTTAACAATATCTTTGTCTCGCGTCGCCAATGATGTTATCCTCTCACAATGTTCCCAACAGGTTTTCAAGTTTTGCATTACATCATGATGTGTAAAACTGAAAGGTTAGCCAAGATAAATTATTGTCTATTAATGAATGCAATGTGCACTGCTGATTTTTGCCATGTGTTTAATACCACTTGTCGCAGGAAATAAGTGAAATAATTGGATATGGATTTGGTTTGTTTCTTTTTTTTTTTTTTAAATGTTACAATTTCATTGTTTTTTTTTAAAACGCAAATCAAAAAGAGGAATACTTTGTATTAAATCCCTCTTCATGCCATGCGTCCAACTCGCTACGGGCTCCCCGACAGACCAGATCCATTTGTTACACTCTGTTACACCGTATTGTTACGATTGGGAGTGGAAAAATATTCAATTTGAATTTATTTTGGACGTGCCGGCGTCCATCTTTGCTGTTTTCTACGTAAGTAAATGATTATAATATGTCATATACACATTGATGGCTACGTGTGAAAGCTATGGTGTGTGTCTACAAGACTCGCCCCTTTGTTGGGGGTAAAAAGAGGGTGAGAGTTTTTCGGCGATCTCAATTTTCTTACACAGCGGGACGACTTATTATAGATCTCATCATCTCATCGCATCATTGACACCTGTATTGACGAAAGATAGATCTGTGGAATCTCTCTAGAGGTCAAACTCTAACTTACCGTAGAGAGTGTGCATTGACGTTTTTTGAAAGGTTGCTACAATGCCTAGTATCTTTAGTGGCCGCAAGAGTGGCGGGGCCTCTACTACCATCAGCAGCAGCAGTAGTAGACGTGGTAGAAGAAATACAAATGACAGTAACACTGATGGTAGCACTGTTGCTGCAGCTCAAGCTGCTCGGAGTAGATCACCACCAATCACACAACAACAACAAGAGCAGCAGCAGCAGCAGATATTGCCTTCACAGATTGGTTCGTTTGGTAGTAATGCAAGTAGTTTGACTAGTCGTACTACTCGCAACAGTACAAGCACCCGCAGTAGTCGCACTAGCACACGTAGTAAAAACACGAAAAGAGCAACAAGTCCAAGTGTGTCAGTGACATCAAACAGTAATGTTGTCAGTACTTCCGTAACCAAAAGAACAACAAAGGGTAACCATGGTGCACCAGCAGAAAACAACAACAACAATCACAACACATCATCCACAGAAGAAGTTGTCAATGAAGAAGAGTTTGAAATTGGATATGGTTGTAATGCAGATATGGATGCCTATGGATGTTATTCTATACCATCTGCATCTCAAAAAGGTTTTTTAGCCTTTTTAGCAAAACAACGTCAAGCAGTACAATCCAAGCTCAAATCAGCCGCAACATCCTCCACTGCACCATCTGCCAATGCTTCCGCTGCTGCAGCAGCAGAACAACAACGACAAATCAACAATAATAGTGCATGGGATCATTATTATACCAATCGTAACAATTCCACGACAGGAGGTGGAAATGACAATGACAATACCAATACCACAACAACTCCCTATCAATCCTATCGTGATGCATCATCACGTATTTATCGTGGGTTTTCAACACCCATTGCAGCGGGCATGTTTCAACATGTAGAGAATGAACGTTTGGATTGTTGCTCTATCGCTTGTTGTGGTGTATTACAATCCGATCGAAATCGTTTCCTAGTCAAGGGCATACAACCACCAACATGCTTTCGCCGATTTTGGTTACACATTGTCTTACCTCTTGCCTTGTTTATATTTGCAGGATATTGTGCCTTTCACATTCATTCGATTTATTACAATCAATTGATTGTCACCGGTATCATTACCATGTTACTCAGTTACATGATTGTCCAATGCTGCAAGGGACGGTGGAAACGTATATCCGTCCGTCGTGAGTTATTGTGGAGATTGCACCACATGGACCGTGGTTACGACAATGATGACATTGCCCAATCGTCCTTTGAAGAAGCGGAAGAAGAAGCATCTATCAATTCGGACCTCCAACCAGCGTATTTAAATGGACAGTCCACCAATGACTTATGGTATGCCCATCACTTTTGTTTGGGATGTTACAACACCGACATTCCCCGCAATACCGACTTGGAACAAGAACTTTCCAAATCCAATAATTTATGTGGATCTCTGTGGCAATTATGTTCGAAATATCTCCTCTGTGGATGTTGTGGTATGCATTTACAACTGTGCGGCATGTGCGGGACAGCACAAGAAGCACGGGAATTAGAAGTCTTGTTGCCCGCAAGTAAACGTCGTATGGATTACGTGTCCATGCAACCCATGATTGAATACTATCCCAAGATTTTACAATTACGAACATCACTCAATGATAATTTATGGGATCATTATCATGCCTTGTCACAATTATCAAAAAGTCTCTTGACGTATTTGGGTATAGCCTTGGGAGTCTTGCTCTTGTTGAGTCTAATCCCCTCCAAAAATGCAGCACAATACCACCACGCACATCAATTTGAATGGAAACACTTTTTAATGTTATTGGCAACTTTCATGCAATCCTTTGTATTGCTATACTTTGTACATTGGCATTGGGAACACAAATTTGATTTAAGTTTGGATGCGGTCATTAAATACTTTGCATCAGGATTTCTGTTATCGACAACCTTGGCCATTTTTTTTGAATTCCTTGTGGGTATAGTGTTAAAAATTACCATGTTCCTCATTATGGCCCTATTTGATATTGACATTCAAACAGATGAAGATGGATATTCATCATCTACTAGCAGTAGTACTGAAAATGGTTTATACCAACTTGTCGTATCACCTCTGGGTGGGTTCGGACATGCACCTGTGGCTGCCAGTGCTGGTAAAAAGTATTTGGAAGCCTTTGGAAAGGAACATCCAATTATATTCATCATGTACATTTGCATCACATGTTACGTTTTGGCAGCATTGGTGGAAGAATTATGTAAATACTTTGGATACCGAATGGTAGATCATCCAGACTTTCATTCTCAACGTGAATTAGAAGAGGCTGCTGCAGAACGTACTAGCGGAGCGATCCCTGATGTTGCTGGTGACGCCATGGAGGTTGCAGATGACGCCTCGGCTTTGGATGAGATTGAAAATCAACGTATGGATTTTACAGGACAAGAACGTTCTGCCACGTCCCTGGGGTCAAGCATAACCACAGCCATGGTAGCTACAGCCATTGGCTTTGCCTGTTGCGAAAATTTGGTCTATGTCTTTGTGTATCACTCCCACAGTGGATTTGGATTACAAATGACTGTCTTGATTGTACGATCCTTGTTTCCGATTCACCCTATAGCTGCTGCCATACAAAGTATTGGTGTTGTGAAACGTGATATTGAAAACATGAATCGTTTCCAATTGGGACGGATTGTTCGACCAGCGGTACTGCTACATGGATCCTTTGATTTTATACTTGTATTGGCAGACTTTTTATCTGGTCTAAGTCCCAATAATGCAGATGCAGCACAAAGTGCGAATGAATGGTACGGATTTGTGTCATTGGTCATGTCATTCATATGCATGGTGTTAGGTATACTATATTATTGGAAGGAAGCCAAAGCACAAAAATCAAGACTTTTAGCCTTGGATTACGGTACAGCGACTTCTGCTCTGACGCATAGTCCTAATACAAGAGACGAAGGAAGAGAAGCAATCATTCAAGACGACGGTCAGTACCGTAATGTCGTGTAGTGCTCCTCGTACAGATAAAATTTAATAAATGGACCATTTATCTTCCCAGGATGCATCACAGGTTGAGCTTTCTTGTTCTACTGAGTAACTTTGACCTGCATGGAGCACCCAAGGAGACATGTAGTGTGTTTATGCGTGTGAGATAGATAAAGTTGCGAGTGGTAAAGAGAGGTTAGCGGGTGAGAGGGAGTCTTACTTTATTTGTGCATGGACAATCGCAAAAACCTTTGATTCGTCGTGTAATCATTTCGTTGCATAAAGAGACATGTGTATTTTTTTAGATTGCCAAACAATAATTTGGAGAAGAAAAAAATCAGGAGACCAAGGGAGGGAAGATTAGATTAGGAGTATCTTTGGGGCAACTCCAACCTCGAAACGTAACAATACCACGATTTGTCACAAGTCATGTCACGCCCATTGCTACGAGATCTGTTCTTATTTCTTTTGCAGCTAGGGCGTTGTATTTCTTACAAGGATTACAACTGAAGGTCCCAGGAATATGTAGATTAACGAAATCCTACTAAACTACTTATGAGTTTTGTTTTAACTATTGGACACACACATTCACCAAACATCTTTCTCATATAAATACACAATTCTTGCAATGAAATAGAGGTAGACATTTTCCTTCAAGACGATCTTCACGCCCCTTTCCATTATACTACATCCTCTTCTCTCTCACCCCGTTACTCTAAGTCTTCCATTATTGTTGTCTTTAAATCTGTGTAGAAGGAATACCATAAGTACCTTCTTGACACTTGATGGTAGTTGTATCTCCTGTAGGTGTTACAGTACATTGAGGTAAGGTACATTTACCCTTGGAAGCCATATATCCTTCAGGACATGATTCTTGACAAAAATTGCCACCAATACGTTGATATCCTTTTTTCGTACACACAAAATTTCCTGTTTTTCTACTTCGTACAGCATTTTCAACAGTTCGTGGTATGACATGTCTTCGTCGTACGCATTTTCCACCGTGACTGCCACTGTCAGTGGTTTTATAATAAAATTTTCCTGGTGCTAGTGCAATGTCACATTGAACTAGGCATTCGGGAGCTGAGCTTGCCGATGGACAACATCTAGATCCTACACGATGATAATCACCTTCTGCAGGACATTCCATGTAATGAACGGACATGGTATCTCTTGCCAAAATACATGTTTTCTTTTCGGAGGAGGGTGTATTCTTGGATGGTATAAATCCGTCTGGACAAGGTTCATAACAATATTTACCTTTGCGTTCATAGCCATCTGGACAATTCGGTTTCAGACGTTTACTTAATCCGTTTTTCTTGCAATATCCAGAGTGGAATTTATATCCCTCTGGACATTCCACTTTTTGGGATTGACGTTCCTTGACGACACGATCTCTGACACATTTTTTACCATTGTTATAATAGGTCCCAATCACATGATCACCTGTGGGACAAGAGGCCAACGGAAGCACATTTCTCGTGGTAGTAGAATCATTGTCGTTATTACTGGTGTATCGTCCTTCGGATATACCCGCATGGACTTGTTGAGACATCACGATGAGAACAACTACGAAACGTAACATTTTCCTTTGGTTGCTTCTTCGATTGTTACAATTGGCGGTATGCATACTCTTCTTGGTTGTTCTCGTTTCGTAGTAATGTGGTTTGCTTGTCATGTGCGAATCCTCTTCTTGTACTACACTACTATTGAGTCTTGTTGTCATTGGCAAAAAGTCAAAGAAAAAACTTGTCTTGTGTTCTCTGTGTGTCATTTGTATGGACACAAACGACGGTTTTTGTACAGTTAGAAAAAATCTCGCCAAAAAACCAATCATCATGACATACAAGCGAGCGTCAACTGCGCAACCCGGAAAATTTTGAATCTCCACGTTGACGTACAATTTCGCGCACTCGAATATTTCTGAGGCTGATCCTGAGAGGATCTGGTACGTACGGTAGGACGGACCACATATCGATCGGAACTCGGAACGGAGTTCCCACTCTCCTTGGTAGATAGTGTAACAATTACTTCTCTAGAATATACACAGTAGATTATAGGAGTCTCTCAAACCCTTACCAGTTATGGGGATTGTGAGGCTGATTCTTATGGCATGACAAATACAAAACCAAAACTGAGCATGATGGTCAGTTTTGTTTTTGTTGCCCAAAATATCTTGCATATTGTGATATACAAAAACAAAAATCAATTGGTTATTTACCGATTTTCAGTTTCTTTGTATTACAAAACTGAACCCTGTAAAACAAGTATAAAACTGAAGCTCAGTTTTGTACTCAAAAGCCATGACACCAATCCACCTGTTGTGCTTCAACATTTGACACATTTGTTTCCAATGGTGCTGCAAACAAGAGGTGTATATAGTACCAAGATTGTACCTATTCTTGAGTGCAACTTTTTGAATAAAGCATATACCAAAATTTTCATTGTGTTCCTACATCAAAATCATTTTCCCTCAAAATTGACTACCCCTCACACTCTCTAAGTTATAAACCTCAAAAAAATAATCAGAAAATCAGGTACCAGAATTGTGTATGTTGACAACAGTGCACCCCCCAAAAAACAAACACAGCCACAACAAGAGTCTCATTCTACCAAAAAAAAAATACAAGAACAATCAACCAAATGTAATGGCATAAAGAAGAAAAAGACACAACATCAATTAACCAAACATAATAACACAAAGAAGAAAAAAGATATGACAACAATCAACCAAACATAATAACAAAGAATGGAAAATGGTAAGAGTGAAGGTACTATTTAATTATTTGAGGAATACTGAAAGAAGAGGTCATCATTGTTGAAAAAAAAAAATAGAGATTTGGGTCCCATTAGCATTGTTCATGACTAACAAGATGATGTGTGCTACAGGCAAGACAGTTGATCTTTGTGTCTTGACTAATATTCAGGCACACATAAAACCAGATTCTTTTTTCTGATTGATTCTTTTTGTGGACCTGATTCTTTTTTACTTCCACAAAAAGAATCAGATGGGAGATGGTCAGGACCAAAGAATTAGGAATAATAAACTATTGAAGGGGGGGTTGATCAGACAAAAATTAATGATTTTTTTTCTGATTTTTTTTTGTCTCTTAAAAACAAACACTTTTTAGTGCTCATTTTTCCTGGTATGACTGCAGCAATATTTCCACTGTACAATTTGGTACAGACCTACAAGAGATATCATTTTTCTTGTTTGAAAAACTGAACACTCTTTAATGTTCCCTCTCTTTTTATTGTCTCAGCTATTCTTTTTGCTTTATTTGTAGTTTTCAGCATCTAGCTTATGGCTATACCTCTTCTTTTTTTGTTTGCCTGCCTGCTTTATTACATGTTTGCTGTTTTTCATAGAATTCACTTGTTGTTGCACACCATTGGCAATAATGTAAAACAATACATGGTAGTGACACAGCAAAGCACTTTGATGTACCCTGGTTGCAACCTGGCATTTATTGGTGATATTATAAAATGATGATGATAGGTTGTTGTGTTTCTTTAAACATGTCTTGCACATTAATTTGGATTGTTCTTGTGTTGCATTTGACAAAACTTGCTTTTCTAGTGATTTTGAGTGTTTGTGAATGGTGTACCAATGTCTCTTTTCAGAATAAGTTTTTTTGTTTCTCTAACTATTCTTCTATTCTATTCTCTAAATTGAAATTCCACATGTCAAAGAATGCTTGTCTAACCTTTGAAAATTCATCTATGGGGATGACCCTAAAAATTGAAAAAAGTTGCACTTGCTGTTACAAAAAGAGACTGGGATTTTAAGTTTTTCTTTGCTACAGTTTTACTTTTGTAAATTTCCCACCCACCTCAAGTATGGACAGTTTAGAAAAAAAGGAAATTGTAGATGGTGAAAAAAATCTGATGATTGTAAGTTTGTTGTTGACATGCAAACCTTGAACTTATGTGGAGTTAGAAAAAAATATAGTTTGAAGAACACTACTACTGTAGGTAGTATATACTACAAATCAAAAATTAACAATCATCTTTTCAAAAGCATCCTTTCAAACAAGTTAATCTAATTAAAATATATGATATAACAGGACCTGTTGGTGTAGTTGATTGTACATTAGTGGAAGCCAAAAGTGAATGGCACAACAAGAATGTAAATAAATTTCGAAGTAATACGACTGTAAGATCTACGTTACCATAACCATAAAACTCGACAACCAGCAGGCCAAGAAGAACAAAATAAATTCTAATTGTAAAATTTAATATTTTACTGCAAGAAGGTTGCAATTGTTTAAACTTTATATGGTTTTTTTCATCAGTTTGCAGCTGGTTGTTGATTTACAATAAATTAAATGATGTTATTCTTTTGTCTTCGATATATTTTTTATGCATCTCGTGCTTTATTCACGTAGTCCTACTTTCAAGGTTCCATGTGTACATATAATATATATAATTCTGATAAATGATTGGGTAATTCAATGCTTTATTGACGTCATCATCACGTGTACAAAACGAGCACTAAAAAGTGCAAGTTTTTCTCTCATTGAAATAGAATTATTCTTGAATGACGTCACGCGAAAATGTGACGTGGGGATATTTTCCTTTTTCTTGTCTCTGCTGTACTACCGGTACTGTAACAACTCCTAACAGGTACAGTATTAGGACTAGTCATATGGAGGACATATTCTAATGAAAGATACCTTCGCTCCTCATCATGTCTACAGCCTAGCATCGTATGGATTATAGTGCGATCTTGAGATCGTGTTGTGTTTCTTGCTCTTTCTCGCTCCTAGCTGTATGCCTGCAAGAAAAAACCACGATATCTACTCGTACGAAACAAAAACACCAACTCATCATCTTCTTCCACTCACCTGCCTTGTCGTCGACAGTCAATGCAAGGACACCAGAGCGGCCACTGAATTCTCATTATAGGTGTCTCTTCTGAGTGACTAATCATAACTATTTCTTGTAATTTCACCACATTGACGCAAGATGAAATATCTAGGGGTACAACAGCTCATTATTACCACAGTTCTTTGTGTTTTATTCCTACTTCAGGATGTAAAAGCCTTTAATTCATTGTTTTCGTCTAGCAAACGTACAACGAATGCACTTCAGAATAATAAAAAATTAGTGGTTCAGAACATAAATAACAAAGAGATTGGATCGACGTTGACGCAAACATTCCTTCCAAAAGACAAGAGAGGTAGCACTAAATCAACTCCTCTTCAGGCATCATCAGCATTATCATCAATCTCCAACACAGCTGGAAATGACAATCCAAAAAGATTTTCATTGGGTGTTGTAGTTCGACGATTGCGTACTATTTGTGCCTATATACTTACCAAACGAAGAGTACGTCATACATTGGCAATAGCCTTGGCAGCATTTACATTCCGTAATACAGCACCTGCAAATGCTGCTGCTGCTGCTGCGGCAGCGGGACCAAAAGCCGCAGTCACCGCACCCAAAACTGTGACTCGTAAAACTCCTCCCAAACAAACGACAAAGAAACCAAAAAATGCCGTTTCAAGTACTACTACGGCTACCACCACCAAACAAGAGGAACGGGTTGTGGCAGCTGTGTTTGATGGATCTGTGGCCATGGTAGCTGCAGGGTCTATAGTTGTAACATACAACAAAAAAGATATTAGTAGTCGTGGCATTAATGGCAAGCGGGATGAGGACGAGGACAGCGAATTGGATACTGTTGTCGTCGAAGAAATACCCTTGACTCTGGAAGAAAAAAAGGAATTGGCCGGACAAAAGGCTGTTCAAGAAATTTTAGATACCTATGAAACATCAACTAAAGCAAAGGCAGAAGAAGAAGAACTTGCCAAAAGTTATGAAACATCGAAAGCAAAGGCATTAAAGGCAGAAGAAGAACTTGCCAAAAAAACTGCTGCTGTCTTGGTAGCAGAAGAAAAAGCAGCTAAACTCATGAGTGAAACGAATGCAGCAGCAGAAGCAGCTGCTACTAGTTCTGAAGCTGTAACAGATGAAACAACGATGTTGTCTACACCATCCTCTTCTACGAAAGTTGATGTACTTGAAACCACTGAAAATGAAAAAGAAGCAGAAGTAGAAGTATCAGAACCAACAGCAGAAGAAGTAGATATCAATATGAATGATTCTACTACAGAAACAGCGACTGTAGAAGATACTTCTGCAACTACAACTGATGTTGAAGAGGAAGAAGAAGACAATACTGTTATGATGGATGAAGATGAAGCCATGGGATGGGGAATTCCTCTTCCCAAGATGAAAGAAGTTGTCGAGAAAGATGATGTTTCCTCCAAAATAGTCAACAAGGAGAAAGAAGATGTTACGGTTGTTGCTGTTGGTGAAGAAGAGGTTACAGTTTCAGATTCAGTAATTCCTATTTTGGTAGCTGAGGCTGAAGCATTTGAAGCTGCTGTAAATGCCATGGAAGGTGATACTGATTCTGTTAAGGACGACGATGGTGAATGGGGAAAAGCAATAGATGCTGCTGCTGATCGAGCTACTGCTGCTGTAGAAGAAATTAAAGAAATTATTGCCGAGGCAACTACTCCCGAGGAAGAAAAAAAAGACAAGACTGATACTGAACTCAAGGTTGAAGCAGAAGTAGCTGCAGAAATAGCTTTAGCGGAGGCAGAAGAAGCAATTGCATCTGTGGAAGAAGTTAAACGTCCAAAATCGATCGAAGAAAATTCACAAGCACCAGAAGTAGATGAGGGCAAACTAGTCCGTATGAAAGCATCCACCAAAATTGTGAATGCCAAACCAACCGATTCATCGTCATCTTTGGCTTTAATACCAGTCAACGAAGATACGGTGCAGTTTACATCCGGTATTGTAGGTGGCGCTATTGGGTTTGCTGTGGGCGGTCCTGCCGTTGGGGCTATTGCGGCAGCTGCTGCCAATTATATTAGCCGCAAGGAAGAAGGCGAACTTCATGATATTGTGGAGGCTGTATCCATCAAGACGATCGCAGTTCTCAATTATTTTGGTAGCGTTGAAAAGAAATATACATTATTAGAAAATGCAAGAGCTGCTCTTGTGGCTACATTAGACAGAGTCAAGGATAGCAAGACTGTGGATCCAGCCAGAATTGAAGATCTAGAAACAAAAATAGTTCAAGTTACTGATCGAATGGCGCAATTGAATAAAGATTACCTATTGATCGATACAGCACTTATTGCAGGTCAAGTAGGAGTACGTGGTCTTGGTGATATTGTAGAAAAGGTTGTCAAGACAAGTTCTGATTTGAATGATGAATATTTAATTACTGATCGGGTATTAGAAGCTATTCGAAAAGCTGCAGATAGAGTGAAAGCAAGTACGTCTTAACAAACAGATGGCTTGTGTTTAACGAAATAATGCGTAGGGTTTTATACAGACATATTGTGCTTTGACTTTAGAATGATGTCTCTACCAAACACTTTCATGATTGTCCAGTTACGAGAAGCCTTCGTTTAAAAAGCTAGAAATAAAGTAAGCAGGTAAAGACAGGAATTACTGATTTAGGGGGAGGGGGCAAGTCTTCTGATGGAACGTTGATCACTTGCACACCCCGTTCTGACTTTTTGGAGAGTTTACAAATCAATCTTCAAAACACCTCAAACTACTCTTCAAAACACCTCAAAGTACCTTGTCATGTTTGCAGTTTAACCTTGGAACCCCGAAAGGAAGCCTTTCGAACAAGACCGTTGGTTTCGGTGACTTCCTTGGAAATTCTAGAAATCGAGTTTGTAGTCTCTAGTCTCTAGAGAGTACTACATACGCTTCAAAAGCAACCTGTGAAGTTTGTATTTTAAACGTGAACAAAAGCAGGACTCCTAAAAGAACACGTTCGAACACATACCGTTGGTTTGAAGGTACACCTTCAATTTCAAGATTGAAGTAGCCGTAGATGATTTGTTGATTATTCCTAAAAAGAGTTTAAAAAAACACGAGAAGTTCTGTCTCTCTAGAAGACCACCACACAAAGTTCAAACTTGAACAAAAAACGGCATTCCTAACAGAACCCTCTCCAACACTGCCCATTGTTTTCCTTAAGGCAAATTGTAGCAAGTTCATTTCTTGCACACCCGTCATGACTACCGTATCTTGAAGTTTAGAAACTGAAGATTGAAGTTTAGAGCACCATTGTGCAACTCATGCACACCCACAAAAGTAAGTTGATGTGTGTGAGTGTGCTTTCAACTTGAACAAAACACACTTTTTGTCGCATTTCTGAATCAGGAGATACGAGATAGAGATGTAAGACATTTACTTCTTCATATTGGAACCACAACACGTATGATTCAGAACTTGCCTTGAATTTCATATTTTCTACGTCATTGCGTTTGTTGCTGATTCATTTGAAAACAATAATCTATCCTCAAGTACGTGTGTGTAAAGTAGTGATCACAATGGAGCTAGCTAATAGGTACTTTTTAGGTACCATACTTCTTTGTTGTTCAGATTGCTTCTTTTTTAGGCCTTTTCAGAGCTTTGGTGCCACTAGTTCTTTCTTGTTCCTTGTTAGCTTTTGGGTACCCTAGTTTTTTCTTGTTAACATTTCTCCAGAGAAAATGCACGTCATACCATTATGGAATTTACGTGAGTAACTACAGTACTTTCAAGTGTTCTGGTGTAGTTGAAGTCAACTGTCCAAAAACGTTGAAGTATTAGAGAAGCAAGACAGTTCTCCCCTTTTCAAAATGGGATTGGTAGTGTAAAATGAATAGACCATTTTTTATTACTTTACAGCTATTGATCACGTACAGTAGCGAACCTTTCTAAAGATTCACCGCGATCTCTTTCGTCAGCCAGTGAGAATTTTACAAAATGGAATGACAATTCTGACTCAATCCAAGAGTTGCATGACTATCGTGCTGCAAGTTAGTAGTAATAAGGTGTTTCAGTTGTCGCTCTTCATATTTGCAGTATCTCACGGGGGTGAGATATTTTGGTATTGAATAAATAGATTGAGTGAGGTCAGCGACCATGCATTTTATTACTTATGAACCCAAGCGGCGTTGTGTGTTTGGGAGGGCAGAGCGGGGTGCGGTATTCGTTAGAGCATGTCATCAAAGTACCGAACAGATGTAAAGAAGAAACACATCAAAAACTAGCAGATGTTATATGTCAAGTTATGGTGTTCTCGTTTTTCTGTCTGATTTGTGACGTTTTACCATCTGACGTTGTTTCTTGTTTCTTCAAGTCAAATGAACAGAAACAGCATTTTTCTCTGCTATTTACATTATTGTGTCTTTCCTTTTTACTTACAAACTATTTGCCCAACAAGGGGGTGTTCCAGTCTACATCATCTATCTAAAAATGTTTAACTGTACCAATCTACAGTGGGAATCTAGTATGCCGAAAACAGACAGGAGAGACAGTATGTCACTTGTCAGAGAGAGCAGTTGACGGAAATACAAATCCGAGATTCATACTAACAACCACAGTACAGATAACTGGTTGGCAATAAGTACCCCTTCAAGTATTATGAAGTATCAAGCTTGAATTTTGCTGGAATTCGAAAGCCAATCAAGTTTTCTAAAACCGTCGTTGCACCAAACGACTGAAACCCTTCAAGTGTGATGGACCTGCAAACTTGAATGTTGTTGGAATTCGAAGGCAAATCATACGTGAAAAAGAGTTAACATAATACAGCAATCGGAACTGTACAGTACTGAAAGTGTAGATTGTAGAGGGTGTATTTTTGAGAATTTAAAAGGTCTGTGTACGAGTACGCACAAAAGAGCACGAAAAGGCGAATCCGAAGGGTAGATGAATTTGTGGCGGTTTCTTGGATAATCCGAAAGGAATATTTTGGGAGGGGCTATTCTATACTTTTACACTCTGATCGATTATTATGATACGTACAAGTGACTAGTAAAACATATGTTGTTATAGATAGAACAGAAAAGGAACAATGTCAGCTGATATCGTAGAATCCTAAAAGTCTACACTTTTTGTTAGTCTCCATTGTTGTGACAGTTTCTTTGGGTCGTATTGGTTGTCATGCATACTCTTTGATCTACGGATATTAAGGAATAATCTTGTTTCTCATTTAAGCAAAGGAGGGTGTTCATCTGTCAAGGGGGTGTTCCTTTTTTTTTGCATCCGATTATTGGAGGTTCGCTTTCTCTCCCAAGTATCTTTTTTCCGAATTTCTCCTAATTATAAAATACCGGTTTTCCATGCAACAATGTTTTTACTTTAAAAGTATCTCTATTGAAAAGTACCGCGTCATTTGATAGAACTTAACAGAGTGTAGTAATTCACAGCGTTAAGAGTATCAGTTGTTGCCATTATAGCGTCGCTCTGTTCGAATGACCAACCACTAAGACCATGACCAATGAAAGAAATTTTCTGTTCATGTGCTGTTCTTTCTGATACAAAATTTATTCGAATTGCCTACCTGCAAAGTTCTTTTATCAAATGAATCTAGAGTCGTTGTAGAAAATGCTCAACAAAAGTGTACACGTCAAACCTTGACGGAATACTAGAATTCTTTCCCGAATTCTTTATGACACGTATATGGCTTCTGTGAACTTACTATGGTTGAATCAATACACAGTTCAAGTATACCGTTCTTTGATTGACACAGTTTTTCGTCATGTTGCCAGCACGAGCAGGATTTTTCTCTGCAAAAAAATTTATTCGCTCTTGAATCGGTCTCTCATAAAAAATTTATTCGCACAAGTAGCAAACAGGTCATTTTCACTCTGTTCTCACAACAACAACAAATTGTGAAACAATCATGACATCTATTCATCGTACGAGTTTCTACACACATCAGAAGCAGAATACCAATGCTTACAGTCGTCTTCAAGAACTTCTATCATCATCATCCTCTCCAAATTCCTCATTGTCAAGCTTAACCAAAACTGTTTGTTCACGTATTAAATCTAATCTTGACTGTGAACTTATTCCTACCAAGGAATCTTCTTCGGACAGTTTTCGTCTTGAATGCACATCGAACGATGGACAAGAAGAACTTGAAAAAGGTACTACTCAAGAGCAAACGGAACAAGATAAAGAAGAACCCAAATCATCCATACGTAGGAATGTATCATTCAATAATATCGAAATTCGACGATACAATGTGACATTGGGTAAACATTTGAATGAATACGATCTTGGACCATCTGTTACATTGGACTGGTCTTACCATGAAAATGAAGAAGAAAGGCGTACTGTAGATGACTATGAAAATGAAAGATTGACATCTCGTCGAAGTACAGAAGATTTATGTGCACTAAGCAGATTAGAACGTGAAGAACTGTTACAAGCGCAGGGATTCAACAAAAACCTGTTGGATAGGGTGACTCAATCATCTGCTGTTCGCAAAAGCTGGAAAAATAGTTTAGATGAATTCTAAAGAAGGAGAGAGAGAACCAACAAGAGAAGAAATAAAGCCAATCTTCCACTATTTTGTACATTAGACACTACTAGCAAAAGCTAAAAGTCAAAAGAGTTATAACAAGAGAGATTCCATACATATTATACATTTGAAAAAGTTATTTGTTTACAATTAAATTAAAATCTTGACATTAAAGGAAATTTACGTTTAAAAATCTTTCTGTAACATGTTTTCATTGAAATCACTCCTGTGAAAGCTTTCGTTCTCTACTCAAGATCTCCACTGTGTAGAGACAGGTCAAAAAGATTCTAGGTAGCAATTTGCTTACATCTGTAAGGCAGATGGTTTCTGTCAAGCAAGATCTCAAGATCTTGATGTGGCAGATGGCACGAGTACGTACAGTACTTTACCTTACATATTGGGCTTCCGATGACATATGTTACATGTCACCCTACACTTTTTAATATGTTAGGTCGTACTGGCTGTATCGTTGGAAGGATTTTTTCCCTCTGTACTGCATTGTGGCAGGATAGGAGAGACTTCTTTTCGACTAGTCTACGAGTGAAGAAGAAAGGGAGAGAAGTACTAGAGGTAAGTAAGATTCACTCTCTAGGACTAGAGGACTAGAGGTCCTAAAACATCAGGACTAGACTATGGATACAGATCAAAACTTGATACGTGTGATGGTAAGGGTAGTACTACGGTAGTTCCGCCGTTCATCTCAAAGACTAGAAAATTTAGTTAGTTAATTAGTACGTTTGTTAGTGATGCTGAATCCTAGTTAGTTACTTTGGGAAACACCCCCGGTCTCCACATTCACAATTAGTCATACGTCATGTACTCTTTTGAAGTTTTTATGCTATATTATATAAACATAATGAATGGAAAGGGGGAGAAAAAGTCCGTCAATACTGTATAGCATGTCCTCGAGATGAATGAGTCAGTGTCAAGCAAAAAAAGCCACAGCAAAAATGTAGAACTAGAAAAGATCCCATCAACATTATGGATTACGAAATGGTGGTGCAACCATAAACGGTGTACAGTGAAAATCTAAATTATGTGGCAAATGGTTATTTCCGACAAGAACAACCTAAAGCAGCAGCTTCTACAGTAAAACAATCGCAATAAGCATAAATAACATAGTTCACGTGTGTGTTTTTCCCAATAAATGTGTTACAAGATTTCAATAAAATATGATAGGAGGTATCAATCACAAATAATGATCTGCGATTTTTAATTCCTTTTACGTTTCATCTCCGCCACTGCTGTTTCTGTTCTTGCAGTAGTCATGTTAATCGCAGTCGCAGTCCTTGTTGTGTTCGTTCTTGCTATTGTTGTAGTCAATGGTATAGACCCATCACCTAATTGTAGTTGTTGAGGTGGTGCAGGTAAATACGGTTTGTCGACAAGTGTCAAAGGCACACCAAATACTATTTCTTCAAGACCATGATAGGATCGATGTTGTCCCATGACAAGTTTAAAGCCCGCACGTGCCATGACACCACGTTCTTCATCTTGTTTCGGATCTAAATAATACATCAACAAGTCTTCAAGACTTTTGGCACTGTCATAAATCACAATATTGGTAGCATTGTGCAATCCTTGTGGAAGTGAAATCATATCATCCACAAATACCAAGGCACCACTACACAAGGCTTCCATCAATTGGTAGGTATCTTCCCATTCATCACGTTGGGCCACCACTACGATTTTACTCGTCAACAATCCCTGAATGTACAAGGGGGATATTTGATTGACATCTACATTATTTTGATTCTTCTTGGAATCTTCTTCCCGAATATACTCAATGTTGGTATGAACTTTACGTCCAGTTTCAGTCTTTTTCCCTTGCAACGATGCAATGACACTTGCTACTCGTCTTCGTAAAAAGGCATAATGAGTATAATCACCTTGTTTGACAAACAAGGAAACGTCCATATTACGTTTGAATTTAGAAGAGGACGCAGGATTCTTCATTGGTTTGAAATGGATATTATTTTCCAAGGATGTTGATGTTGTACTATCGTCATCCCGACTCATGGTATGATTCCGAATCGATGCTACTACCGATTCACGCACCATGAATGGTAAATGTAAAATTGGACCACCAAACAACGCATTGCCTTGGTTGGGTAACATGACAGTCCCTGGTTCAATCCATTGTTTTGTTGAATCCCAATACCTACCTGATACTATATTCCGTTTGACATAACGTATTTGTTGTTTGGGAAAGTGATGTATAGTTTGTAATCTGGGACACTCCAAGACTGTAGATGTACCTGTAAAATCAATCAATACCAAATACCAATTGGAGGGTAGCAATGGTGGTATTGATGATGATGGAGGAGTGACAGCGTCCCCCTTGCTAGTACCACTATTACCAAACTTGGCATATTGAAGAATCCGTTCCAAGGCATGACAATCTTGATTTAAACTTGCTACATCCACCATCCATAATTGGGGTATATCACCATTAGTATTGACTTGAATTTGATCTTGTGGATGAATTTGTTTCAAGGTTTGTTGTGTAACGAATTTGACATGTTGTAAATTTAAATATTGAGATCGTTTCAATCCATCAAACAATGTTACAGTTTGTGGTTGAAAAATAGGTCTATTCGTTTCTTTATTCAGTTGAGCACCACCTACAAATAACCATACAGGTACGGGATGTTCCTTGGAAGGAGTGGTAATTGAGGAAAGAATTGGATGATGCAGTGGGTTGTAACTTTCAATGGATGATGTTTTTGTAATTGTCTTTGTTGGTGCTGTTGATTGAGTGGTGATAGATTGATGCAAATCGGCAGGAACGGCTCCAGTAGATTTCTGTCGAGTTTTACCATTAGGGACTTTATTGTTATTCTTGTTGTTTTTGACGTTTTCATTAAATACACGAATCGTAGTTCCTGGTATGGAAGGAGGAGGAGGAGGTTGTCGAGTATTCAAGTTTTCAGTACTCTCTTCTTTCGTCGTATTCCCAGAACTATAACCATAAAACCGATGATTTATACTTGATATATACACCATGACAAGTACGAATAATCCTACACGAACACATCGTACCCAATAACGACACGGCGAAGGTGTCACACTTGCATGATGATTCCCACGTGGTGATAAATTCAATGATGGAGATGCTGGTGATCCTCGTGGAGATGACAATTTACGAACAAAATTACCAGTCGTATGATTTGAAGAAGAGGCTGGACTACGAGTAGGTCGTTTCATCGATGATACTGACAATAACGACGATGACGTTGGTGTCATGGACGACGTCCCACAACCAAGACTAGTAGTAGAGCCTCCTAGTAAACCTGTTTCGAAACAATCTGTAGTCGAACTTGATAATGATGTTTGTTTGTTTGTATGATTCTTGTTGGTTTGATTTCGTGGAGATGATCGTAGCATTGTTCCAATGTCTTTCGACATCACTTTTTACACTCTGGTAAGCCCACTATTTATCTACCCTTCTCTTTAATAACTATAGGCTAACTATTGTTTTGTTCTCGAACTGTATGCGATTATTATTCTCCATTCATCGGTAGCGTCTGCGAATGTCGTGCTACAGGAGCAGAGTCGTCCTTTACTAAAGCTGCGTAAGTCTCGCCTACCGCACATACTGTGGGGACTGTTTGTCGTTCTTTTTTCCAATGTGGTATATTTGCTTTTTCTTGTGAAAATTTGTTTTCGTGTGAATCTCTGGTATGTTTGATACAGAATATTTTTATACATAAGGGCAGGTAACGAAAAACGCCCAAGTTTGGAATCTCTTCAAATTTTATAACAGATATTCATCCTTGTAGATACACATTCAAACCAGTGCAAGATTCGAATACAGACTTTGATTCGGATAGAATACATATTACATACAATATTGTCTGTCTATCGTACTGTACTTGGTAGACTCTGACATTTAACATTAGCTCTAGTAAGTATTTGATTGAAACACCATCATTATTATTATTTTAACATCCAGGTACGAAAGGGAGAGACCACATCATGTGTCTACCGAACGAGTAGGCTTACAGGACTCTGACGCACCTCACTCGCCATCGCATGCAGCATCTTCATACCTGGCGGTATTGTCTCTGACGAATGTGTAATCTGCTTTCTTCCATTTCGTCAGACATCATTTTTTTCTAAAAAACACTCACACACATTTTAATAGCATTACAGTACGAGTATTGTTTTGTGGATTTCATTGTATCTATACACTATAGAACATAAATCACTGCACTGCACTACACTGCCAAGCATGACGTCCAAAGATGCGAGTAGTACCAGTAACAACAAAGCTGCTACTGTTGAACTCCTCACCATTGACAAGGAAGAAAAATACAAAACACACTCAACCGTACTCTTGATTTTCATCCATGGAGCCTTTACGGCGAATTCTCGTTACCTTCCATTGCTCCGCACCATTCAACAATCGTGTTTACAAAGGGGAGTGAAATTAGACATTGGATATGGAACGTACACCCATAATATTCCTACCAAGGAACAGACGCAAGACATTCTATCTCAACTACTGAATGACAATAATGAATCAAATCCAATTAATTACGATGCAAAGTTTATGGCAGGACATAGTATGGGAGCATTGATAGCTACCGAATTGGCACTGTCTTCCACCTACGACGGTTTGATACATGTCAATTCTAGTTTTCAATTCCAAAATCCGGCATGTTCCCTTGCATCTTATCCCAAGCCTGTATTGACATTGGAAGGGAGTGCCGATGGGTTTATGAAATATTATATCGTGAGTCAAGATATGGACGATTTAGAGAAAGAAGTAAAGAGACAACAACATGCTGATATGGATCCTCACAGTGGTGTTTCCATGCTGGAGATGAACTTGACAAAACCCATCATTATTGAACAGGATATTAATCATATGCAAGCTGCCGATAATGTGGTAGGAGAAAGAACCCTGCAAACCTTTCGACATGACTTTGACAGTGAGTTGAAATTAGAAGAAGCACACGAGAAACTTGCAAAGGATATTGCATCCTTTATTTTGATTACCACATTAAGACCAGCCAAGAAGCTATTGGAAAAAAAAGGTGACGAATATAAAATATTCATGGAAGCTTGTAAATTCCAATTAGAAAGGACGGATTTGACAAGAAAGATGCTTTGCTCATATCGAAGTTTGTCAAGTGAGTCGTTCATTGCTGATCTCGCAAGGGATATGCAACGTAGTATTGCTAATTTACAAGAGGAATTGGTAGTAGTTCCCAATTTTCATGAAACCTATCAAGACTTTTTATATTCCAAGCCAACAATTGTGGAATCATTTCCAAACATAATCGATTCAAAGTTGAAAGGAGGAGACAACAATGCAGACATAGAGACTGCATCCATAGTGCATATACATTTGGTTCCTCAGGACCCCATCCTGTTGCACAAGGACTTGCCGCCAAGCGCATCGCAACTATCACCAACATATGCCATCAAGGCAAAGTCACAAGAGTTCTTTTTATCATCATTTACAAAGCAAGGTGAACCAAGTACGGTTTCTGAATTCAACAAGAGGAGTTTTGACAAGGTTTGGAATGAATATATCACTCAAGAACAACAATTAAAGTACAAAGAAAAGGGACGTAAATTGGAATTTGGACCGGATATTGAGATAAGCCATCCACCTACTTGGGTCGACACTCCATTGCAGATCACCCATTCTGAAAATGTAACTGTTGTACAAAGTCCTTTTGTTCTTACATCTGTAGATCACAAAGTAAAAAAGTTTCAAGGGATGTTCTATGCTAAGCCCATGACTCCCTCACAGATTTATGAATGGATTGTTTATGATGCGTTTCGTAAGATACCACATTTGTAAATTGGATCATTCATTGCAACTTTTGGTAGCAGGGATGAAAAGCCATTTAAAAAAAAACATACACCTCATCTGCAGTTTTCTCGTAGACATATCAGATAATCTAAATCTTTATAAAACAAGTCATCGACTATATGTATTCTTTGTCTTTGTAGATCCTTGAATCGAAACAGCTGCTGCTATAGGTTGTAGGACTATTAACTGGGAGTCCGAATACTACCATTTGCCATACCCATTAGTTTTTCATACATGGATGCACCAGCATCTCTCAATCCAGAATGTTGGTAGTCATTCGTCACCCATATTTTACATTTTTCAAGTGGACCCCCACGTTTCGTAACTTCCATGCAGGCATTGAATTCAACGTACATATCTTCCAAGTACACTGCTGCAGCAGCCTTGGAAATACTACCATCCTTCAAAACCTTTTTCATATGTTCACCATCATACAGCGGACCCCAATCATCCTTTTCTGACAAGGCAGTTGCCAACATCTTCATACCTGTACCACTTACTTCAGCAAAGTCACCATCTGCCATCCAGGGGAATACCATTTCACCAAAGAATAAGGTGGGACGGTCATTGCTGTTAAGCTGAGATGTTAATTTGTAATCAAATTCACTTGGTGTTTTTACACGATCCTCATAGGCACGATGTGCAGCCCAATTTGTTGGATTATTATTAGACCCATCGGCATAAATACTTTCATGTAATAAAAAGTAAATCGGAAAATCATCAAAAGGTTGCGCAGAGTCAATACGTTTTAAAAATGCACGTGTAAATTCAGGTCTGCCACGACCATCATCCACGACAAAGGCAGTAGAGAACATCGTATGAAGTGATGCAAACGCAGATGGATTCCCGCCTAAACCTAATCCAAGTTGTAAGAATCTACGGGCTGTTAACTTTCCTCCGGAGGGTAGTACAGCTGGTTCATCTAATAAACGACCCACAATCTTTTTCACAACTTGAACATCACCAGGGTACATTTCATAATATCGTAGCGATCGTTCCTTGACACGATCCCACAACATATCATAAACATCATAGACAGGTGTTAACATTGGGGCAATTCCACCTGTCAATAAACATATCTTGGGTGGATGAGCAACTTGGGATAGGTATGTCATCATACAAAATCCACCAAAGGATTGTCCCAGAGCTGCACCCCATGGACGTGGTTCATCATCCTGTACAGCCTCACTCGGTACCAACAATGCATCACGAATTTCTTCTGCATCTTGTACAATATTATCTGCACGTAACGATGCCATGTAGTTTGTAGCCTTTTCCAAGGCATCCTTGACATTGTCAGACAACATGTCTTTGCTGATCTCCGTGGTACCATCGTCATTGCCGGTACCATCCATCGAAAATAAATCTGGAAACTTACGTTCTAAACTTTGTTTTGTGACAGGCGTAGAACGACCTGTACCACGTTGATCCATAAGTACAATACGTGGATAATCATCTAGGGCTGCACCTGCCCATGAACTACCTTTGGTAAGGCCACAATCTACCATGGGTGTTGGTGCACCAAAGCCTGGACCACCTTGGAGGTATAACATTAACCCATCAGCATTCTTTAAATTGGCCTTGAGGATGTAGGCATTGGCACGCTGAGATGGTGTCATATCGATCAAAGAATTCCACCATAACTCATCCTTGGTGGTTGTACCCACCTTTTCTGTGATTGTAAAGTATACATCAATCCTCTCTGCACTCGCTGCAGCAGCAGCTACCTCACTTTTTTTGCCGGTGGTAGATTTTGATCGATCAAGTGGTAAAGATATATAATGTTCGGTTACTACTAATCTACGACCACTTTCACATGCATGAAATGTTGGTGGCGATGCGATACGATGATTACGTTGTTGTTGTTTCATGGCTTGTTTTAAACGTCGTTGCGCTTTCGATATCCCACCTGCCTTTTGATTTGATTCGTTTGCACTTGCAGCTTTCTTGGTATTGTGCAACCAACCGGTCCTTGGTTCGTCGTCCTTACCCTGTTGTGTCTGTGCTGATGCCGATGCTGTGGACTCTGTATCTTCTTCTTTTTTCCAAAAAGATGAATCTTTTTCTGGAAGATTATGATTCCAACCAGTTGTTGGTTTTTGCCCTAGAGAAATATTCCTTTTTGCCACACTAGATGACCGAGCCGTCCTAAGTCCACGAAAAAGCTGTGGTGTCGTCCAAGCACGAGCTGATGTTACAAGACCACGTGACCACAACGTGAAAACTACCACAAACGTAGTGAAGAAACTACCGTGATGAAGAAATCGTCTTCTTTGCAATTGTTCAATACTACAAGGACGACCGTAAGGCATACTGACCTCCCTTGTTCGTGTAAGATATAAACCACTTCTAGCCTTGATATGGAGGAAAGGAAGGTTTGGAAGGGTTATTTGAATGGGGTGAGAAGGGCTAGAGAGCTGAGCTGTGACGAATGAGCTTGATGTATGATGTTCTGTTATCATGGAAGATGCCGAAAGATTGCTGTGACCGATGATGACATCACAGAGATCCGAACTGACGAGTACGACGTACGGACGTGTCTATTGTTTGATTTGTCCCTTCGACTTCGTGCAAGAAACGGCAAGACAAATAATAATTAAGGTCAAAGTTGCAATTCAATAAAAAATGAGAAGAAGCAAAATGATAAGACTTTTTTACAACGCAGAGAATTTAATTATTACGAGCTAGAGTCGATCTGAAAATTATCAGGTTGTGATGATGGTACATCGCTAAGCAGAGTCATTCGCGTAGTCGTCTATCGACATTCAAATATTTTGTCATCTAATTTTCTTGTATCAAGTACAATCGTTTATCCCAACTTCTCCTTGTACTGATAAGTTTGCGTCGTTTCTCACTTCAATTCTTCTCAAGTAAAGCAGAAAAAAATCGTGACCGCAACTATTGTGTATGCCCACAAATGTTCACTCCAACGACACCCCCTATGACCTCTGAAAACATTATGATTGCTTGCATTCGAAACAGCACCATTTGTGATGGAAGTAGTGTACCCCCTACCAGGTGATATACTAGGACTGAGTGTAGTTGGAAATAATGTTGGTGCCGAACTAGCGAGGGGAGTTGGGTTCCAGCTAGGTTCCATCGACTTAGTAGGACTCCAACTGGGTTTCAAGCTAGGCGTGTCACTTGGTTCAACGCTTGGCATTGATGAAGGAACAGCAGATAAAGTTGGCATTGCGGATGGTGTCATACTTGGGTGTGACGAAATACTTGGATATGAACTTGGTTGGATGGATATACTCGGCATCCAACTTGGTTCGACACTTGGTTCTAATGAAATACTAGGGGCGGGACTTACAGTTGGTGATGCTGTTTTCGCGTCCATTTGATTTCTGACGAATACATATCCACCATAGAGAAAAATTACGCCTACAACTGCACATCCTAATGCCTTATCCCGCCTCTTTCTTGAACTACCATCACTCATATTTGTCATTGCGTGTTCGTCGGTTTTCGAAGTATTTCTTTTTGTCTTTTTACTACGAGCATTTTTTGTTGTTTTTTTCGTTGGGTTATTTCTTGTACGCCTTTTGTTCTCTCCTTTATTGTCGGTGTTATGTTCAGAGACTTCTTCTAAAACAGCTGCTAAAGAAGCACATGAATTCGATTCGTCTGTGTTATCGTGAATATTTTGTAATGGAGGCGGAATGACTGGCATCGAGGCACTGATAACTGTCATGTTTCCTCCATTGTCACCACCATCGCAACTATCGTAGCTCGATGAAGCCGTTGGACTATGAAGCCGGAATTGATGTGTTTCAATTGCCTTTTCAACCCATCTTGGTGGAAATTGTCTTCTTACTCGATCGCGACGGCTTCTTCTTCTATATTTGTTGTTGTCGTTGCCAGTAGTCGTGTAGCACCTATTTGCTACCACTTCATGGCCAACTACAACTGGGAGACTCATTATGACGATAAAATTATTATTCTCAACATTGTTTCTATTTCGTATTGACTATCTGTTATTCTCTGTAAAGTCCTGGCTTCTGTTTCTAGTTAAAGTAATTGGTTGATAGTCTTGTCATGGGGGTGCCCCGACTGGATTGCAGCGTGTTTCTGTTCCTCAAAAAATTATGTGGGCAAAAATAATAAAAACCAACGGAATTTTTATTTGTGCGCCAATCATATTACTGTATTGAAATTGTACTGAACATAAGTGCGTATGACATTATTTGGTTTTGTCGAATCGAATGAGTCGATTTTTTCTCACTTTTTTTGGTGTCACAAGTCACAAGGGCGAAAAACCAGAACCAATCGCCCGAAAACGTCATTCATCCATCTATCTTCTCATTTCAAGGCACCTTTGTCACACGACACCAAGAACAAAATTATTATTACATCTGCATACGCTGTAGACTATTAATCACCATTGAGGAGCGCTACACAGCATAACCGAGACATTTTCTTGATTTCCAAATCATGATGATCGTACGACGGAACTATATTTCTGCGGCTGTAGCTTGTGTTCTGTGTTGTTCTCTCGTACATCAAACAGTTGCTTTCCAATTAGCATCGCCCCATCGTCTTTCCACATCATCAGTTGAAAACCTTAATAAAAACCGTCACAATGTGATTTTAAAACGTTCGAACCGTACCTTCGAGAAAAATGCAAATAGTCATTTGCACATGACAGCACTGGATGTATCAGGAGGTGAAAATGAGGAATATTCTTTCAGCCAACGAATTTCAAAGACTTCCACAAAAATATCAGCCTTTGTGGAAAAGAACTTTTTCCTTTTAGGAATGGTAGTGGCCGTTGCTATGGCTCGAGCGATACCATCTGTAAGAAAGTGCATATAGAGGAGACATTCATTTGCAATTCTTTGTACACGGGGAGAGTCATGACGAAACAATCTAACTCTCAATCTCTCACTCTTTGTTTTCTTGATTAATACAGCTTGGGGTGAATGGTGGTATTTTAAAACCGGAATTGTTCATTGGTAAATTTGGTGTGACACTCATTTTTCTTCTCTCTGGTATATCGTTAGAACTTTCCGAATTAAAAACAGCTGCAACGAATATCAAGGCCAATGCAGCAATACAAGCCGTCAGCTTTGGTGTATGGCCATTCCTTGTCGGAGTACCATTGACCAAGTTCTTACGGCTT
>WKLE02002338.1:0-10824 GCA_014885115.2 Asterionellopsis glacialis
GTTGTAAATTGTAACTTGTCATTCTTGTAAAAGATATATTTTTGTTAACACTACATGTAGTAATGTCTTTTACATCATGTTTGTCCTTGGTGCTGTCGCCTTCTTTCTCCTATAAAGAAACAATAATAAAAGAAAAGAAGATGACAGGACATTAGAAACAAAATTACAGACATTTTTGTATGATACAGTCAGCTACATAAAAAAAACAAGAAAATGGAAGACATATTTTCATACCATTTTTATTTGTCTAGCACTGAAATTGTGAGGAAAGAGTTGCTACTACATAACAATCAGTTATAAAGTCAATATTGCAGAGAAACAAATAATGTCCATTACAAGAAAAAGAGGCTGTGATGACCGGTAACATGGTCATTGTTGTGGCAATGCAACCGCAATCACCTTGAGATCAATGTGTGGTGTTTTATAGTTTGCCCAGCGATCAAGATCTTTGATCCTTTCCTGTTTTTGGGGTGCTTATCTCCCAGGGGGGGGGAGATTTTCTGCTGACAGTGCACCGCCAACCAGCATAAGCCTCAAATTCAAAACATTGATCCTCTAGTCTACATAATATTCTACTACTACCTGATATCATGTACTTTTTAAGTACTTGGTACAGGTAAAACTACCAACCGGTAGGTTGAACCCTCCACTGATATGGTGAGAGGCGTGCACGGAGGCTCAGGGGTCATGCAAATAGCCAGCCACTAGTGGTGTGGCTGTACCTGGTTGGACCAATTGTATGCTATTAAACTGACAGATGCAACTTGAAAATGACTTTTGGTCAGAACAGTCTTGAGTTATTGTCATGTACTTTGTGTTCACATCTTGTGGTTTGGGGTAGTTTTGACTAGTATTATTGAATGAAATACACCAGTGACAGCTCAAAAATCTGGGGGTGCCATACTCATCAATCTTTGGAATGGGATACCCATTCTCACTTTGACTGTAGGTTGACCTGGCTAAATAGGTGAGTAAATTGTAGAGTGTACTTTGGGTGTTATTTTCATTGTCACTCCCACCTCAAACAACAAACAAATTGTGTGTCCACTTGTAATCTTTTGCTGTTTATCTAATTTTGTTCACATCAGTTGCTTTGGGAATGGACACTAGATTAAAGAACCCTCTGGTGACACCATCATATGATAGTAGGTGTTTTTGGTAACCATTTTGGTGCTTTTTGTTTAAAGTCATGAGATCTCTCAACAATGCCTCATGAAAATGTCAGTCAGTCAAGGACAAACCATAGTACTTCATGGTCAGACAAAAGGACTCTTTGCTTTTTGAGTAAAGATGGTTTTACAGGTAGAATTGATCCCACTTTTGTAGATTATTCCTGGGTGACTTTGGCCAAAATTGTATGTAACACAGATTTCAATTTTTGTGGATCTACGTTTTTTTTCAGAGAATGGAAGTGGAGTCTTGTGTGGGGACTTCAGTATTGGTTGAAGAAGGAGGGTTTCAATCCTCAACATAACAAGGTTAGTTGTTGTGTCTTCTGCTGAGGACAAATGGTGGCCTTCATTATATGTTTGTTCACTGTCATTGTTTGTATCATCCAAATTATTTTTTCTTGTATTTTTTTTAATTGTTTTTTATTATTATGAGCTGTAACTTGATTAGTAATAACAATAGAATAGCATGTCAAACTGGGGTCACTTACCTTCTATCATTTTTTTTTGGAGTAATTGCTGTTCTTGTCATGGTCGTTGCGGTTATCGTCCGAATTTTTTCGTTGCAGCAAAGAAAACTTGTGTGTACGCTCAGGCACGTATTGTACTGAGGTGGAAGATTATTGATCGGTGGAGGGAGACGGTGGGCGAAAGGACCAAAATAAGAATTTGATTAAGAGGACTACTCTAATGTACCAGTCCTACAGCTTTGTCACTGGCCAACAACCGTGTCCCTCCAAGAGTCTCTTTCTTCCGAGAATGGATGACGAACTACAGAGTTCAGATGATAGGCCTCTACTCTCTCTCTAGAGAGAGAGAATCTTTCTCGAGTCTACTGTAGTGCGTCTCTCTCGAGTCTACTGTAGTGCTCTTTCGGATTTCCTTTCGTCATAAGGATTCTTTGTTGTTCTTTTTCTTTTTAGGAACCTCTCTCTCTAGAGTTCTCTAGAGAGGCCCGACTATCCAATGCATGCATATATATCAAATGTACGAGGATATGAGATCTTTTCTTTTTGACAGACAGGAAAGATTCAGAGAGATTCAATCTTTGTTCATCCGAGAGAAGGAGTTCGGGTTTGACAGGGAATTTTACGGTACTCAACTCAAATGCGACAGCTGACAACTAAATTCCGAAAACATCATTGGAATTCTTTTTTTCTCAACGGCTATGCGTATTTTCGATTGTGGCGGAATCAAAGAGGCGTAATGTAATAATTCAACATGAATGTACATTATCTTGAAGCCTCTCCAAAGAAATGATTTGCTGACCGAATCAACAATCAACAAATGTTTCAAAAAATCTAGATATTTCAATGACTTAGTCAATGGTGTCTTCCAAAACTAATACGAATCGATACAGTAAACACAGTAAACACATGTTTCTACTTTATAGTATAATCCCATCGAGGAATGATCACAGTTACATTTGACATATAATAGGAAAATGTTGACTCAAGACCTCAAGTGCCACTAGTCATACAAAACATTTCTTTCCTTCACAACATAGAGCAAAAGAATTTAAGCCTCAACTTCTTCTTCCTCTTCGTCGTTGGTTTCGACATCCTTGGCAGCTTCCTCGTCATCGGGAAGACCAGTGTGTTCACGGAGACGGTTGATTTCAGCCTTGAGGTATTCAATGTCATCAGGAAGCTCCTTAACGGCCTTAGACTTGCGTTGGCGAGTGGTCATGCAGTCACCGCAAGCTTCCTTACCATCCTTGAAGTTCCACCAGTAGACGAAGTACATGAGACCACAGCCAATAAGGATTACAACGAAGGATCCAAGAACATCATAACCCTTGGAGTCTTGTTCGAACATGGAAGAAATTCCAAGAAGGATAAGAGGAATGATAAAGAACACAGTGGCAATGTAAACAATGGGGAAACCACGCCAGAGACGAGTGGCACGGCCAAGTTGACGAGCAGCGTTGAGGGGAACATTACGCATGAAGGGGACGGGGTACCAGATGATAATACCGGAAATGTTGAAGAACAAGTGAGCAAGAGCAACTTGAAGAGATTCAATCTTGTCGGACACAAGGGCGGCCAAGATGGCAGTGACAGTAGTACCAATGTTAGCACCAAGTGTCAATGGAAGCATCTGCTCGAGATGAAGCACACCCATACCAACAAGAGGAGTCAAAGTAGAGGTGGTGATGGAAGAACTCTGAACAAGGATTGTGATACCGACACCGACCAACATGGAAAGGTATCCATTGATGTTGGTGGCCTTGTAGATGATACGAGTGGAAGTTCCGAGAAGCATCTTTTGAAGGAGAGTCACGAGACCAACAAGGCAGATAACCAAAATGACAAGAGAGAGGAAGAAGCAAACACCTCCGGAGACCTTATCGTCCTTTTGGGAAGCCATTTCTTGGAAGAAAGCGGGGCAGTCGCCAGACTTCTTGTCGCAACCAATAAGACCCTTCTTGCTAGGGCAGTTCTCGTAAGAGGGGCTTCCACCGCAGTCAACAGGGTAGAAATCGTCACAGGTCAAGCTGGTGTCCTTCGCAATACCCTTGATAACATTCTTGTTAGCAATGATAATCTTCTTTCCAAGAGGAGCAACAATCTTCTTGATGGGTCCTTCCCATTTGTCTCCGTCAGTGACCTTGGCGTTCTTAACCATGGCACCAGTGAGTTCCTCGAGGTATCCAGTGACAACCTCAACAGGCAAGAGTACAGCAACAGTCAAAAAGTTGAACATATCGTGTACAGTGGCACCAGCGAAGGCACGTTCAAGTTGGTCTCCGTCACCCATTTGTCCCATGGCAACGATGGTGTTGGTAACTGAGGTACCGATGTTGGCTCCCATGATCATGTAGATACCCTGAGACGTATTGACTGATCCAGCTCCGACAAGAGAAACAACAATGGAAGTGGTGGTGGAGGAAGATTGAAGAAGAACAGTGGCAAGGATACCAACCATCAAGGAAGCAATGGGGTTGGTGTCATCACCAAGCATAGAACCGGCGGTACATCCACCCATAACCTTGGCAGAGGATCCAAGAAGGTCAAGACCCAAAAGGAAAAAGTAGAGGAAGAAAGCGAGAAGGATAATTCCTCCAAAAATCCAGAGCCACTCTTCGGGGGAGTGAACACAGCAGGTTGTGCAAACCTCACCCCAGGTAGCATCACCGATTTCTTCAGCACCCTCTTCGTAGAAATCGTTGTCACCGAAGTGAGTGGATCCGGTGGGGCGGTCCTTGCGGGACTTGTTGGCATCGCCAGTTTCAGCAACCTCTTCGGAAGCAACGTTAACTTCTTTTTCGTCAGACTATTGTGTATAAGAGAAAGTGGGATACATTAGTCAGTGTTGATGAAAGAAATCAACTCAAAATAGAGTTCGCAGGATGTGTGACACCTGATGTCTCCGAGGTGTCAAGTTTCCGATAAATGTATTGATATATACCAAAGTTCATTACACATTGCGACTATACAGCTATCAGTGATTAACAGTGTTTGATGGGCATCCAATACCTTGACAGAAGTCAACAACAAACTCACCATGATTCCAGCTAAAAGTTGTGTTCACAGAACGTCAACCTAAGAAAAAATGAGTTGACTGGGAATGTTGCACTTGCTAGCTATCACCCACCAAAATATTTTTTCATAGATTTTTCACAGAAGAATTGGACACCGTAGATATGTCGTAGAAACCTACGAAGAGAATCGAATGGTAATCCCACGATTAGCAGATCCTGGTAGATGTTCTACATGATATGGGTGTTCCTGGTACAAGATATCAGTTTAACATGGACCTGGTAGGGCCTACAGGTATCCTACACAAGAACTTCTGTATTCTTCTCTTTTTTGTCATTATAAACTTCTATGTATGTTCTTACGAGATGTGTGACAGGTACTAAGAATACCAGGTACATGATGAAGTATCTTTGGTCGTTCTAAAAAATAGCCGGTTGAGCTGGCGTTAATCAAGTACCGGTACCAATTTGTTTGTACCGTCAACTGTAGAAAACTACATGTGTTTCTCCGATGATTTCAATTCCGCGGCACCCAGTCAATCGTAAATCATCTCGGACTATGAAACATAATGTACTCAAACAGCTGTTGTTATTTGAACAATAGTCCTAGGTACTACATTTCCCAGTACATATTTTTAGTAAATGTTAAGATTACAGTAGTTCGCTTTTTCAACTGATGGCTAACAATAAATTCCCGAACTTTAAAAATTTCAATAAGTACACTCTGTACAAGATTACTTTTTTTATAATTTGAGTATTCGAACATAAAATTTTAAACTCGTACCAGGTATATGTGACAATGTGATACTGAACCTTGTTGGGCCTAACAAATATTTTTATTTAAAGAATCATTCCGGATAAAATGAATCCAAGAAGATTCGTCGAAGATTCATTTGAAACCCTTAATTAATACCTCTTCAGCTTAGATTCGTTGAAGATTCATGTCGATGACAACTTTTTCAATCACAAAAAGAAAAGAAAAATTAAAAAATAGGTGGCCCTGCAGCGTCCCGGATTGTTCTTAGAGACGAAGGACAGACGTCCGAATTTACCTGTACCTATACTCTCTAGTCTACATAATAGTTGTTAGTATGTGAGGTACGATTTATTATAACCTGTTGCGCCGAAAAGCAGGATTGGGTCCTAGAGCAATTAGCAAGGAGTCTCAATAAATAATAAAAAAGAATAGGAGTGATTTTCAACGCCAACCCTATCAGGAAATAAAGGAAAAAATAATGGTTATTATACAGTTGTAATGGAATCTTGATTCAACGGAAATCAACGATTGCTAGAGAGACTGTAGTTTGTACCTGGTACGGGTAGACTAGAAAGAGTTGCCCTGCTGGTCAACCAGATTATTATTATTATATTATTTTTGGAAAACAGGAACTTCTTCTAGAAAATCAATTTTTACTCTAGACTAGTAAGTAAAATTTTGACACCCTACTGGTGACACACGAGAGTAAAACTTCAACCAATCGTATCTGGTGCACTTGCAAATCACATCAAAGTATGAGGAATGAGGATATCTATCTGGTGCAATTACAAAGCACATCAAAGTATGAGGAATGAGGGTATCCATACGGTTCAAACTTTACCTGGATGATATCTACCGTACCAGGGTAGTCCTAAGGACCTGCTACGGTTGGTACCAGGTACCGTAGGGTCCTCTCTAGAGAGGACTAGACTACCGGTAGTCTCTCTCTAGCTAGTACCGACATGATGACTGAAGAATAGGTTCTGCGTCCTGTGAATTTTGTTGAAAGGATCTCAATACTTAGTCGCACACACTATCTTTTTGCATTTTGTAGCAGGAGAATGTTAGCAAAAGAAAGATGACATAAAAAACTAAGGTTGCCGTCCTTATTTGTCTAGTCTAACAGAGAAGACCACTTGTTCTCTGACCACTTACTCAAACTGGAGATCGGATTTTTTTCTTCAAACAAAGTAAACACAATGCAGTGACATCTACACATTCATGATTCTGTTGGGTGTACTTGTTCTATTTGTTCTAGAATCAAAATACTACTCCCTATACCTGGTATGTGGTGTGTCATGAACATCAAGTTGATCCGATTTCTGTCATTGTCCATTTCATTTCCGGAATTGCCTGCGCAGTTGAACAAAGTCTGTGTACCAAAAAAATGTGATAACATACAATATATAATTCACATCTTAGGAGCCCTGACGAGGGTTATTTATCTCCCCCAGTTCATTTGTGTTCGGAAAATGCATTGATGACAGTGGAAACTTTATCCCAGTTGAAATGTGATACTTTATACGATATCTTGAAAATCAAAAACAAGATTGAATTTCAGCATTCAACGCATGTGTCTAGCCACTCCAAACGAGAATTTTTTAAAATAGATGTTGGAACCCGGCTGATTTTGTCAAATCACTTTGTATGAAATCCTGCCGATGTGTGCAATGCAATGAATACGTTTTAAGTTATTATCGAACTTATTATGATTAAAGTCAAGTTCAGGATCAATATTTATTCATTCAGTCAAGCGATATATTCTTGTATGGGCTATCGTCTTTTTCCATTTCGGCGTTTTCGCATGTGAGCTGTTCCACCACCTCTCCTTGACTGACCTTGCTGTTGCGATTGTGATGAAGGGCGATGACTGCCATGTCCGTTCTTGTTTATGGCTATTGCACCATTTGCATGTGGATTTACTGCATTGTTGTGTGTATCATTTCCATTGGTTCCTTCTTGCCCTATCGCTACTTCTTGTAGAGACTTTCCAAATAGACCTGTTAGCAAAGAGCCAAACCCATGATGCCAAGAGTCATGCTGGTACCAACTTTTTAGAAACTGACTGGCGAATTGAATTTCCTTTTCACTTTCAAGCAAACATTCTCTTATCCTAGGAGTATAACAATGCTTTTGCATGTACCGTTTTAACCAACTAGGGACATTCCTATCCCAAACACCCAAAACAATACAAAGTGCAACAAACGCTACAAACCAAGATACTCCAACTAACAAAGTTTCGGTTTGTTCTGCTATTGTTGCATGCCCTGATGAGGTACTGCCTGTCTTAGAGTCTTGTTGATTATGCTGTTGTTGTTGTTGATGATGATGATTAAGTTGTAGAACTTGATTTAAAGTGGATCTCCATTCGCTTGACCAAAAGCCAGCATGCCGATGCACTTTGGCTGCTTTTCGAATGATGGATGCTACACGTTTCAAACCACCTCCCTCTAAAAACGTCTCTGCCAATGTTTCCACATCCTCTACTGGGTCTACCCCTTCTTCACCCACAGATATGAATAAACCAGATGACAAGTGTGCAGCATCAGCGGCCAGATATACCGCATTTTCCTCATGCGTTTCCTGTTTCAATTTTCGAACTTGTACACGGAGCGTCATATCCATCACAGTTTTGGCTAGATTCATAGTGAACATCCGAACATTATTTCTATTGCCACCATCTGCTGCTACTTGAACCAACCCCCGTTTGGTTCCTTGTGCTGCAACTCGTGATGATAGGTAATGATGGTGCTGTTGTGATTTTTCGGAAATGCAAATAACAGGTATGTTCAATACAATTGCTTCACGCCAATCATTGTGCTCCTCGTGGCATGAAGAAAGCACCAACGTGGTTTCCGTATGATGTATAGCGCTATCTATCAAAAGTGATGATTGCTGATGAATATCAATTTCCACCACAAGCACAAAAGCAGGAAGAACTTCTGGTAATGTCGTACTGTAAGGACTGTGATTCGGCGTGTTGTGTGGGGAGGCTTCACTAGTAGTCGCCGTTGAGTTTGCCCCATCTGTTGTTGTATGAATGATTACTTGAAATCTAGCCATTTGTAAGTATCTTAAACATTGTTTTTTCATTAAATTTTCACGTCGATGACACGTGGCTTTTGTTATGTCGTCCATTGTCACTCCATTTCCTCCAGCCTTTTGTGATGACGATGTACTTGACTTAAATTTAGTGCATTGATTATCATTATCTACAGCTGTTTCATCTCGTTCTTTGCAGGCACCAATAGCATACGTTTGAATTTCATCACGGGCATACGATAGTGCACGGATCAATGCACGGAATTGTAGTATGTCCAGGTCTTTCATAGGACCTACAAGTATCGTCAAGGGTAAATATGAAGAATTCGTTGATGATACGTCATTCAATGTTTTCAGAATGAATTCGTCATCTTCTATTGTGTCACCATTATTATAGTCTTGTTTCGTCTTTTTTCGGATCATTTGCTGCTGCTGCTTATTTTTGTTGTCGTTATTGTTGAATTTACTAGTATCACTATTGCTGTTTCTGCTTCCTCTTTTCGATGATGAAGAGAAAGTGTCTCGTTGTTGCTGCTGCTTTTGTTGTTCCATACTAAATGTACTACAAGGAACACATTGTGGAATCAATGGTCCTACAAGATGGACATATTCAGGTAAAGCACGAAATTGTTCAAATTTAGGTGGTGCATCCGCAATAATAATAGCTGCAGCATCAAAATATTCACCTGGACTATGAATGGTTCGCAAACCTAAATTTCTCCGAAGCTGTGACACGCGGAGAGGGAGGGGGGGAGGGCAACCACAGCAGACAAGTGTAAGATGATTTTTTGGAGGATTGTTCTTTCCAAAAAGAATCCAACGACTAAAATATCACACAATAATTCACGGTTCTTCTCTTGGAGTAGTGTAGGGAATACATACCTGGTTGAGTCGAATGAATGAATGAGTCAACCAAAGACTTTGCATCCGATCTTCTAATAAATGTTTCAGCCATGAAAGTAACATGTGTCCTCTTCTAAGATTTATTAGTAGAAAGGATGGAAAAAATGTAGAAGATAATGATTCCTGTTGTGATGGGGGTGGCTGGAAGGGTCCTAATCGATACGCAGTACGCGATCCTCCCAAGTTTTTAGTTGTTGTGGTCGTATCATCACCATTACTATCCTTTGCATTCGAATTCACATTGACATCATTGTGTGCTGTTGCTGTCGGGAATGGTGGTGTGGCTATCAATGGGAGGATAGATGGTGGTGCTAACAATATAGAGAGCACGCGTAATTTTTCAGCCAATAACATCCCACCTACAAAACTAGCTTCCATCACAAAGACATCTGGCAATACAGTTTCATTTGGAAATTTTGTTAGCATTTGTAAATATCGTATCCGTAATGTTCTATATATTTGAGAGGCATACTCTATAGAACATGGATGATACGGTGATTGAATGGGTGATGGAATATTATCATCCTTCCTGACCTGCATGGTTTTGGCTGTACACTTTTGATATTGATGTTGTTGTTTGGAATCAGCCTTCTCTTTATCGTTGTTGTTTTTGGGACTTGCATGTTTGGATGTTATTGTGGCTTCCGACACCAATGTTTCAAATTGAATCGATAAGTTATTTATATTTTTCTGTATGACATCACAAGGGAGAGCTGACATGACTTGTGTCCATAACCATTTCCGTTCTTTCTCATGATGATCGTTACTTTGATTACTACTTTTGGAAAAGCTACTGCTATTGTTATTATCACCATGCGGTTGCCCTTCATGATTGTTCGTATAATATTGTATCCGAAGAAGTGTCACATACATTCCCTTTTGTAATAATTCTCCAGCAATCGAAAGTAAATTGGAATGAGAAGGTAATTCCGAGGACGAGGAAGTATACCATGGTGGTAAAAATATGGTAGCACTGGACAATTTTTCTTTATTACTACTACCAGGAATACCACCACGACCACCATCTTCAGTCTTATATATTTTTTTATCTCCTTGAGAAGAAGTGCCTGGTGGTATCTCAACATGACATTCGTCACAAATAGTTAGGTTTGAAAGTTGCTGTAACAATGTTCGTGGTAACATTTGTGTGTCGAGTTTGCCAGTGTTCCATGTTTGTTCTGTAAAAGCATCCGATAAATGTTCTCTTGTTGTTTGCTTTTGCTTTTGCTGCTGCTGTTCTTGTTGGAGAAGCAATTTAGATTTAGCCGCTGATGATGATGATGATTCTTCTTGTCGTTGGTGCAATAACGTATTTCGAATACATCGATGACGTATGGATACTTGAGCAGCAGAACCGCAAAATAACCATACAAACAAAAACAATATTTTCATCCAAGATTTGAACGATGATAATGTTATTGTTGTACGTCTATTGTTGCCCAAATCACAAGTATCAACACTATCATTGCCAC
>WKLE02002338.1:10903-25035 GCA_014885115.2 Asterionellopsis glacialis
TCTTTGTCATTCTGTAACTTTTTTGATCTCTTTCTTTCGATGTAATCTACAATTCCTGCTTTATCTTCTTGTGCCTTGTCGTATTTTTTCTTTCAAAAAGTGCGGGTAGTTTATTAATAGGCACACTGTTTCGTTATCTTCACTTGCCAGACTGCTGAGATGAAAAGAGAACCACTCTTATTGTTATTGTGGTGTCCTAATGTAGGGTTGATTTAGGCGGCTGTTACCAACATTACCAGGGCTATCCGCAATGAAAATTTATTATTTTTTTATCACCGGGTAAAAGTCACGACAGTCAGTCCAGTGTGTCGCGTGCTTTCTGTCTGTTCGAAAAACACCGCGCCAATCGCGACGAGACGCAAAAGCAAGAAGAGATCGCGTACAAACGGTCGGGACTCGTCAGAAGTATCGAATAAATTGAAAGGGATAACAATAATGAATCTCCCAATATGTTTTCATGCGTTGAGGAGTGTGATTACAGTCAGTCAGTCCGTACACTACTTTGAGAATACAATTTCAAAACAGTATTGTATCAAAGTTTTTCAATTCTTACATTCTAAGAATCTACAAACATCACTTTTCACCCTGTTGAGTTTAAATTATTTCATCGAACAGGGAGCTTTTCCTATCAGAGCGAGGACATTGGTAAACTTGCAAAGTATTTACTTTTTTAAATGTTATGATGAATGAATAACAATCCCTACTTTATAATATAGTATCCAGCCAAATTTGTTTTTACTTTCAAGAGGGTATGACAACTTCAACCTGTTCTATGGGATGATTTCCTTCATCAATGCATTTTTCAAATCCACCACAATAAATTCGTTGCTTTTTGTCCTTACAATCTGTACTACTACTAGACTCTTCTTCTTCTACGGTTTCACCCCAACAGATTGTTTTGGTTTGACGACATTCATCACATACCAATATCAAGACACGACAACGACAGCATCTTGCTTCTTTATTTTCAGAGGGACAATGTCCATTATCATAATCATCATGTGGTTTATTACATACTAAACATGTCCCTATAGGACCATCTGTAGGACGACCTACATAATAATCTGTACGACGTGGATCAAATACAAAGTTTTTGCCTTGATACAAACATATATCATCCTTTTGTTGTTTGTTTTCCTCATAGTCTGCTGATGAAGTTGTCGTCGATGATATAGATGTAGATGCTAATTTTTCTGTCAAATCAGAAGAAGAATTTTCCTTCGTTTTATCAGTCTCATTTGCTGTTGTTTTTTCTAATGCTGGTGTCCCATATCGTTCTAAATATCTTTGAATTCCACCATGCAATTGATAAATACCTTTAGGAGGAGGTGCTGGACTATCATTCGCAATCTCGCCTTGGTCACCATTAGTATTGTTGTTTTCTTTATCCTTGTGACTACTACTTGTGGCTGCCAAGGCTTGTAAACATACACTTGCTTGTTCACATCGTACACCACCTGTACAATACATAAAGACATGTTTATCACTCAGTGTACTTTGATAATGAGCATCCATAACTTCCGGTAAACTTGAATATTTACGTGTATTCGTTAATAAGGTTGTTGCATTCGGTACAGCAAAATGACCTATACGACTTTCATAAACATTACGTGCATCTACAAACACTATATCTTGTTCTTTCCCCTCTTGTATCAAATTCAAGATTCGTTCATTCCATTCTTCAGGATGCAAATGGGGCGCAGGTGTGAAATCCTGTAAATTGGATGGCTTCACAAAGGGTGCATGCTTTGGTTGTTGTGTTACTTGTGATTGTTGGTGCTGTTGCTGTTGCTTTGAATTGTCGTTTTCATCGGCAATTGCTGTTTGGTTGGTATCCTTGTTGTTATTGTTTCCGCCATCGTGTTGTTCGTGATTTTTGTCATGTTGTTCATGTTTCTTACGATTACGTCGTCTTCGTCGATAATATCGTTTGGAAGATTGTTTGACAATTCCCCCATCTTGATTACTCACATGTGGTGATGTAGGTTCAAATAAACTCACAACATCACGTGTTTGTTTGACCGAAAGAGACTCGAATAATTGTGTGGCAACAGATAAATCATGTCGTAAATGACAATATTTCATATCTAATTCATAATTGTAATCATTATTGTCGTCCTGTTTGTTATTGTCCTCGTTGCTGACTTGAGCTGTTCCTTTTTCTTGTTTTTGTTGACTTTGAAAGGTATCTAATTCTCGTTTTAACAATACATCGTATTGTTGTAAATCTGCGAAATGTCCACTCAAGACACCATTAATCCCTTCATGACTGACACGCACACGACCATACAATTTTAATTTCGTACATATATGTTCTTGAAACGTAATATGTTGTGATATATTTTTCACGGGTATATAACAATAATATAAAGCAATACGATACAAATCGTGATCGTTCTCTACTAAAGTTTCACAATCATCTTTTTGCGGTTGCTCTTCTGTCGTCATGCTTATGAATTATTGTTTTCTACTACTGCAAGTCAAGAGAGAGCAAAAGCGGTTCTCTACTTTTAGTTTTCCTCCGAATACAATACGATACACGTCGCCGTAATGGAATGACTTAAACTAAGGCCGGCTAATTTCCTTGGTGTCTTTATATTGCACTTGCGACGTGTGTGAAGGGCGTTTGGGTTCTCGATCGCTTGTTGGACGTGCTGTGTACAGGTATCTCTCGTCGCCCGCTAATGAGAAAGAAGATAAAGAACAACAGTATATTTTGGGTGTAATGGACCCGTAATCTAGTTTGTGTGGTTGGTGGTTATTCACCCCCCATCAGCAAGGTCTTCTTTAGTAATGGTACCCGGCTTTTCTAGGATCATAGTCTCTAGTGCTGACCAACTGTAGGACATACCATGATGTAGAGTTTTTGTAGACTGGACTCTCAGGGCGGTATCGCACCCTAGATATAGTCCTAAGTACTACATACGTGCTAATAAATATACTTGATGTACTCTACTAATAAAAATTATCTTGTAGAGTCGTTTTAGGTTTTCTTCTTATCTAGTGAAGATTTGGATCATAAGCGTGTACAACGGACACACTCCTGCTTTTGGCTATGGATCATACAATAAGATCTCAAAAAGATATATAGTACCTGTATTTACAAGAACAGGGAATAAACGGTACCAGGTACTGTACAATGTATTTTTATTCCTTGGAACGGTAGGAAGGTACAGTACAAGTCTTCATTTTGTTGAGGTTCTCCCGTTGAAATTATGACACGCCCTACAAAATAATGAACTAAATATATCCAGTTTCTAAAAGAATACAGTTTATCTCTGCAACGGACGTTGGTGTAATTCCATATAACCCCTTTGATGTCCTTTCTAGGAATTTACTATCTTTCTGAATCTCTAAAACAGCTTTCAATTCTAGAGAGTTTTAAGAAAAGAATGCGTTGGGAAAAGAGGACATATGTCCTCTCTAGGACATGCAACTTTTAGGTAATGTTATTCTGTGCAATCTTTCTGGCATCAAGAATAATAAATATGAATAATCAACTTGAGCTTCAATTTCAAGTCAACACATTTTCTTTTCTAAGAAATGCCGGGAGATTTTCAGTATTTATAGAACGTGAACCAAAATGCAGTGTAATAAATAATAATTACAGGAATATATATCGATATTCTGTATTGTTAATTGGTTTAATCATGATATAAAAAATTTCTGTATTGCAGAAAGTGAGATCTGAGGGTTGGGTATTTAAATGGTACTTGTCGGAGGGTAATATTACCAGTTGCATGATACAAGGCTTGTATTTAACAAGTGGCCATCATTATTATGAAAATTCGAAGATCTGATCCGAACAATTATTTTATTGTACTTCATTTTTATATTATTGCCCGTACATTGACAGGTAGGATAGGATAGACTTCTCCACCATAGTATTTTTTCTTTGTTTCTGTTATCCATCTTCATGCACAGTACCTGGTAGGACGGAAGTTTCGCAACTATTTTTTTGGACTCTATCTCTAATACCGGTACCTGTAGTAGGTATTATAACAAGTACAGTACAGAAAGAGCATTCAGATACAGTACTGTATCCAGGTACATTATCACGGGACTAAACAACGATAATACCAACAAACATCACCATGTCTAATCGATAGAAGGTCCAAAATAATGTATACTGGTACACAGGTGTACCTGTATCAGGTACGTGTTGAAACGTTTACAGGCATAAAACATCCATACCTTTAACATCGTTTTTGGTCATTTTTAGCGGAACTCTTCCGTTTACCCAGTTCCATCTGGCAGTATATTGATTGTAGTGAGCAAAAGGCAACTTGGAGCATGGAAACGAGCAGTTCCTCTCACTGTCGTCGAAACTCAAAGCCCATGTCTAATAAGAACCTTGCTACCGATGAAGATGAAAATAATAATTTCGACGATTCTGCCTCCTCCATGGCGGCTGGTGGTACTTTCTTAGGCGTCCCTGCCAACAGTAGCAGTGAAATGAATGGTAGTCTCAGTGACCTCAATGATTTAGTGCGGCGTGAGAAAGTTACGACGGCTACTTCTACGACAGCGACAGGAAGCCAAAGAAGATTTCATCGAAATAGTTTCACTTCAAAACATATGGATACACTGGATATGGAAAAGGGTGAGGGTAATCTGATAGCTAATTTCAAGACGAGTTGTCATGATTCAGACAGGAGTTTTCTTTCAGCTCATAGTCTTTCGAATCATACTAGATCAGCTCACACGCGATCAAATCACAAAAGATTGGGATATGATGACGATGGTCTTGCTGTACAAAGTTCAGAAGGTAGCTCTCACAGTGAACACACCACACATGGAATGAGTCAGTTGCAAAAGGCTTTGGTCAATGCAGCTGATCAAGCATTTGGAATTTATGCAACCGAGGCATGGATTTACGTTGAAGATACATCTTTATTGGTAAATGTTGGGAATGGCTTACAAGTTCATCGAGCACCACAATTACCACCAGGACCATACAATCCTACTGAAGCCAAAGAGGCCACAGATGCATTAGATCAACTAATTAATACAAGTCGGATGGATTACTATGCACCAACGTCACAATCTCCTGGTGTAGGCCTTCCTGGTGTTTTATGGTCAGAAGTGGGGACAATGAATCATCTGACTGCAGAAGATAATGTAGTAATTTGGAGACAAGTGGATGCATTGGCAAAAGATCCAGATCAACCTCATGATGAACGATTACAACTTTTCTCCAAGGCAGGTTTCCAACTGGCTGCGGGCATTCATTTCAATATTCGTGGATACAAGGGAATGGTAATTTATTATGCCAACCCTTACGCGGATAAACAGAAGCTGCTTGATATACGTAATGAACGATTCATGTGTTCACAGGCTGACTTAATTGGTGCAATCTTTGCTGTCGCACAACCCACTCAAGATATAATAATGATGAAAAAACAGATACGATCGAACAATTGGAGAAAGTTGAAATTGCGCATCATTGCTACAATACGATTTGGTGGATCCTTACTGTTGTCATCCAAAACTGGAAAATTGTCAGGATCATCATCGAGACCGAGCTTGGAAGGCAAACGCAGTGCATCAGATATTCTTTTAGAAAAAGCGGCTCGATGTTGGAAAAGGTTTAAAGATGAAGTACATGACAAACGTGAACTTGTTCGACATGAATATAAAATTTGGTCACATAAATGTAAAGGTGGGAATGTCAAGCCAGCACCGCCCATGTCGTTCCAACAAGTATTGTGGACATTTGCGGGTGTCGCCATTGCTCATTGTGTCGTATCAAGACTTCATGAATTAATCAAGGATGAATCGAAAGGACAATATACACTTGTTTTGGCTCCTATCGGGTCAATTACAGCGTTACAGGTACGTCTAATGTATTGAATTGGTGGACAAGAAAACTACAGGTTTAGGTGAAATATGATTCTCACACCACACCATTATCGTCTCTGTTGAACTACTCACTATCAGTACTCTTTAACAGCGGCGCCATCCGGTCAACCACGGAATATACTCGTAGGGCAAACAATTGCCATTTCGATAGGTCTATTGCTTACATATCTACCTAGTGAGCTGGATGATTGGGTACGCCTAACTATGGCTCCGGCACTTGCCATACCTACTTTAGCATTTTTGGGTATACCTCATCCTCCGGCAGGTGCTACAGCAATTGTTTTTGCGTCAGGTGAATTGGATTGGATTGATTTGTGTATCTTTGTTGCAGCATTGTGCTTTTCGATATTATTGGCAGTGGCTATTAACAATTTGAGTGATTTACGGCAATACCCTACCAATTGGATATTGATCAACTCTACTAAAGATTATGTTGTCCAAAAGATCAACACTGCTACGTACCAGAAAGAAAAGTCTAGAATTGATTCTGATAATGATGATAACTACCTTGACAATGAAGAAGCTTCAGTGTCATCAGCAGCATTTCTCACAAAGTTTTGGGGCGGTCGTAGAAAATCAGGGAATGCTGCTGCTGCAAGTAATTCTAATTCTGCTACCACTCTCCCCGTTAAGAAGCAAGATCGAATTGCAGCAAGCAATTTTGTAGTAGATAGAAAAAGCATTACAGGAATTCGACTCAAATCACCAGCAATAGAAGGTGATGTAATAGACCTAGTAGGAGACGATCAATGCTAATCAAATAATAATTAGACATATTCCTTCAGCTACGGAGCAAGTATAGGCTTTACAGTACGTGCGCGATACCTGATTTTTACAATCTCGCTTTTTCTATACTTGTCTATAAAGTTTTGCCGTATGCAGATCAATTAAGACACTCTAATGGCTGGTGTTGCCCGTGTAGACTAGTGGTGTACCACAATCCCAAAGTTATCATTATTGATATGGTTCTTCGTCATCTATCTGTAGGGAATTCTATAGGAGTATATATACGACTTCGTCCATCGTTGCCACAATATCCACTACGGACACTTGGATCCCATATAGATCCATCCGATTCATTCCTCCATGGCGGCAAAGGGACTACCGAAGCCTTATTGGGAGTAGTAGTATTTATTGTTTGTTGCCATGATTGTTCGAAGGAATAACGTATTTGAAACCATCGACGATGAAATTGAGAACATAAATTAGTATCACGATGTTGTTTACTATCAGAGAACCGCATACATGTCCATGGTTTTTGACATATTGTAAAATGTATAGAATATATATCTTGAAAAGATGTTTGACGACAATCTGGACATTCGTGTAAACTTTGATTTGTACGACAATAGGTTATACCATCTTTTTCCTGATATGGATTATCTACCATTTGATTGTAATGACAACGATGTAATTCCATAGCTGTCCCATCACCGTGATTCTTCTCTCTATTGTTGTTGTTGTATAATTCAGCATAATAATATCCAACTAATCCTTGTACCGTCACGCCGCCATAAAATTTACCATATCCCAAATCACCCCAACCATTGTTGGATGTATAATTACCATATCTTATAAGCTGTTGATAATCTTGATAGACATCCATACTAGGTTTAATCACTAAGAATCCACCTTGTACACCTACTTGCTGTATGGATTTACCAGATCTGTAAAAGTGTGATGGTGTAATCATATTATAATCACGTGTAAAGAATGCATCAATACTTGTGATTGTTGACGTTGACGTTGACGTTGATGTTGATTTGGTGGAAGTCGCGTTTGACACTAATAATTGTGATACTCCTACCATATGACTGTTGTTGTACCACATGGGTTTGATTTTTCTTAGTAATTCTTCCTGCTGCTCTTTCAAAGCATAAGAAGTTCTCCTTTGTGCTCCTGATGATAAGGACGATGTTGATGAAGATGTTAGTAACATAACATTGAATAAATCATCTAATGGTTTTAATATCAAGGAATCTACATCCAAATGCACAACGATTGGATACTGTATCAATGTATAGGAATATAATTTTAAAAATTCTTTTTCTTGGCAACATCCACCTTTTTGAACACGTTCACGATACCATTCATTTTGTATTTCTTGCAAGGGAACTGGTAATTTTGTATAGTGAGTCACATGATATCCTAGTGTTTGTAACTGAGACACACAATTATTAGTTTTCAAATGATTTGTAGCATTGTTGTTTGCATTAGTAGTACCGTGAGTAGTACCATTAGTAGTAGAAGTAGGACTGCCATTACTGCTATTGTCATCATAGACAAATGCAATCATGGTATAATTGTAGATTGAATCACTCTCTAATGTTTGTACCGAATTTAAATGTATAGAATGCTTTAGTATAGCAGCACCATCTAATAAGAATTTACCGCTTCTTTTTCTAGGATCACATTCTGTAATAGAAATAGCATACGCAATGTTTGTAGCATTTTTATTATTTTGGTGCTTGTGCTTTTGAGGCAGTGTCGCTAACGACCCTATTGTTGATGATGATAATATTAATATCGGTGCTGATATCGATGATGATAAATGTGCATGAATTGAACTATAAATGACAAGAGCAACAATTCCAAAACCAACAAACAAATTATAATAATGACGAGGACGATAACTTGGTTGTCTTTGTCGTTCCCTTTTCTTTCCATGATACGAATTGGTTTCCATTCTACCACTTACTACACTATTGCCATTGCTCCACATTTTATGCATTCAAGACAAAATCCCAAAAGGCATTCTTATTTTTTAGGCTTTGGACGGGCCTGTAGCATCAATTGCATCATGGTGTCGATTCGACAGTACCCACACTCTCCGGCCCGCTGCGTCGCTTTTGGACCTTTGTGTGGCGCGGGTTCTCTAGAGTTTTTTTCGCACCGTTTGGTTTTAGTCCTCTCTCTAGAGAGGTACTTTTGATAAGGCCGTACAGGTACAGGTATTCTTGTAACACTTATTATTTTTAATAAATAATATTATTATGTAAATAAGACTACGAAGACTAGTCCGGTCAGACGCAAGGGAGACTATTATTATAATATTATTTAAATAATATTATGTACAAACCAAGGAGGTATAAATTGGTGAATACTAGCCTTAATGGCCGAAGGGAGAAACCCGAAGACGAGAAACACAACGCAACAATCTCTCTAGAGAAAAGGATAACAAACTCTTGTGAGCAAACACATTATCATCTCTCTCAACATCTGCATCTCACATCGAAGACAAAGGAGAGGCAAGAGGCATAAGCAGCCTACCGAGCTGTTGTCGAGCGGGAACGTTGGATAATGACAAGCTTTGGATTTCGTGGTGTTCGTATCTTGTCACGCATACCTCCAAAGCAGTATTATTCAAGTTCCAAACATGATGCGTTTCCAACAAATTTCTATCGTCATCATCATGCAGGAGTGAGGAATATAAACGGTTCACATCATCATTCCCTTGCTTCCTTGAATTATTATTTATCTCGTGCTTGTTCGACCACTTCTTCTAGTTACGGTAGTAGTAATGAAATTTACAGAGAAAGAGGGAGAGAGAAAATACCATGTTGTGTCATTCAACAGTCCTTCTTTATTTCCAAAAATCGAAAATTGCATTGCACTGCACTTCGAACGTTTACAACAACGAAAACTTCTCCTCTTCCTTCTGCATCTCAGTCAAAGACTGAAAAACAAAATGACGAAGCGTATCAGCATCAAAACATCCATGAAACCACTGATAGAATTTATTCCAAGGAAAACCAATCATCATCATCTGATCAAATAACAGTGGCGACCACGACGACAGCAACGAATGATGACAGCAATACTTCAAATCATGCTACTAGTACTACTGCTGAGAATAATGACATCATCACTACTAGTCCAAAAAATTGGGTTGATACAGTTTTACCAATATCTTTTCGACCATATGCAAGATTAGCACGTATGGACAAACCTGTAGGAACAATGTTATTGTTATGGCCGTGTTTTTGGTCCACAGCATTGGCAGCGACACCACCAGATTTATATTTGTTGACTTTGTTTGGTACAGGAGCATTTATAATGAGAGGTGCGGGATGTACCATTAATGATATGTGGGATGCTGATTTTGATAAAAGTGTATCACGTACCAAAACACGTCCGTTGGCAAGTGGACAACTCAATCATGCACAAGCCACTACTTTTTTAGCTCTTCAATTGGCAGGTGGATTGGGGGTATTAGTAAGTTTACCCCATACATGGTATTGTTTCCAATTAGGTGTAGCATCATTACCATTCGTCGTCGCCTATCCTTTGATGAAACGATATACCAATTGGCCACAATTAGTATTAGGAATGACATTTAATTGGGGTGCCTTTATGGGATGGGCTGCCACGCATGGGACCTTAGATTGGAATGTTGTAGGCCCATTATATGTGTCTGGCATAGCATGGACGTTGGTATACGATACATTGTATGCTCATCAAGATAAGAAGGATGATGCCAAACTTGGATTAAAGTCAACTGCATTACACTTTGGTGAAGAGTATACCAAACCTGTGCTGTATGGCTTTTCGGCACTTTCATATGTAGGTTGGAATATGGCTGGATTATCAGCCATGGAGGGAGACAGCATCCATCCGCTGTTTTTGTTGGGGACTACAACTGCATGGTCACATTTACTGTGGCAAATCCGTACAGCCGATTTGGATGATTCTGACAATCTTGCAACTCGCTTTAAAAGTAACAATACTGTTGGTGCAATTGTATTTGGATCTATCGTAGTAGGAAACATGCTATAAGGGTAATAATATCGACAAGCGGGTTAGTAATTTATTTCCTGTCTATAGACTGAAGTTTTGATTAAGAGCAATCACATTTTAAAAAGAGGAAGTAGACTGAAATACTTTATTAAACATAAGTCGTTCTGTCGATACTGAAAGATGAGATTGTTTATAGACTTTTATTCTTTAACATGTACTCATTGATTCTCGTACGCTGATTATTGGTCTTGTCATATATTTTCTGTACATGTTGAAAGCTTTATTTTGCTTTTCTTGGTTTCTTTAAATCCAAACAAACACAATGAGCATGTAAAGATTCGCAATTCCAACCGTAAAGAATGTAGTCACCATACCTGGATAGAAAAAGTTCGGAAATGAAATTTCAAATCCCTTGTTGGCAGAAATACCTGCTGTTACAATGTTGGCGCTAGCTCCTAAAAGAGTCCCGTTACCTCCAAGGCACGCACCAAAACTTAAAGCCCACGCCAATGTTTCAATGGGGAGTGTATCTTCCAAGTCAGACGACAAAATCTTGATGACTGGAATCATCGTGGCAGTGTAAGGGATGTTATCGAGGAATGCAGATGTGATGGCAGAAACCCATAGAATCAATGTAATAGCAATGGGAAGTTGAGAATCCTTCGCTTGCTTTTCAATAATTCCCGACAATATGTCACCAATAGCATCCAATAACCCCATAGAAGCACAAACTTCAACCAATACAAAAAGTCCAGCAAAGAAAAGGAGTGTATCCCATTCAACGTGATTCCGTAAAGCATCTTGAACATCATGAGGATTCGTAAAGGCGATGGTAATGAAAGCGCCCATCAGTGCGATCCATGCTGTATCCTTATGGTGGACAGGGTGGAGGAAGAACAAAAGAATGACAAAAAAAGTTGTTGTACCAGCAATTAATAAACGTGGTTCATCATAAATGGGATAAGTCTTTTTGAGTTTGTCTGCATCGAGGTCGGCCATGGTGGAATACATCATGTAGGGCTTGTAGATCTGTAACATGAGCAATAGTGCTGCTGGGATACAAAAGAAAAAGACACAAGGGAGAATATTTATAATGAAATCAACAAATCCGATTTCTTCAAAGCTACTGCCAATAATGATATTCGGGGGATCGCCTAAAGAAGTATTGCCAACCAAAAAGAGTCACAAATGTCAGTAAAGGAGGCAGACAAAGAATAGTTGTATATTGTAGACGGGTTGATCTCCTGTATAATTATTGAAAGCACTATGTTGTTGGTATTGGACGTACCGATGAGCGTGGCGGTGCCACCGATGTTACTCAAAATAACTTCTGAAATTAGGTATGGCCTTGGATCAACGTCCAAAATGTTACACATATCAATCGTTACTGGAGCAACCAAAAGCATAGTTGTGACGTTATCCAAGAATGCGGATGCGAAGGCTGTCAAAAGACACAAAAGGACCAAGAGTCTATTAAACGACCCCTTTGAGGATATTAAGAGTCGAACTGCAAACCATTCAAAAATACCAGTATGAGATAGTTCTCCTACAAGAAGCATCATACCAAAGAGCAATCCAAGAGTGGACCATTCCAAATGAAGCATAATGGTAGCTATGCTTTCGGTTTCACCTCCATGCATGAGGAAAAGGAAAAACAATGCCACCATAGAACCGAATATCGCCACAAGCGTTCGGTGGATAACTTCTAACAAGATGAAAAGGTAGACAAATACCATAATCAATGCAGCAATGAGAACCGAGTGGTCAGCAATTGGTTTCTGTTTCATAGCTGTCAGTGTGAAAGATAGAGGCACGTTGCTGTTACTACTCAATATATTGATGACATGGTGGTTCTCGGATTGTTCCCAATCAACTGTGATATCTTCTTCAAATGTTTCCCTATCCTCAGCATCGGGCGGGCCCATTTTTTTTTCTTTAACAACAGTCTTGACAGCTGTATCTTCATCATGGTTGTCATGATCAAGACGAACAATTTGAACAATGGCTTCTACATTTTCCTGGTCTTCGGAACCCCGGAGGCTAGGGTCCATATGCATAACGAGTTTTATGACATCGCCCTTTCCAAAGTGATTGTGTCCACTAACAAAGAAATCTTTTGTTGTTATGTTACCGAAACAGTCAGTAACACATGCCTTACCAACTGGGCCGAAAAGAGAATGACTCTCATCCAAATGTGTGTCCCACGCAACGCAAGTTATAGTAAACGCGAGCATGAGACAAAAAAGTACAATGGCTGTGATGTAGTCAGACTTTGAAGCTTTCTTGATTTCTTCGTTTTGGGCAGCCATCTTCAATTTTTCCTCGGTGCTGGAGGTGGTACTATAAGTCGAGGACTTTTCATCCTCTTCTTCATCATCTTCAAGGAGAGACCCTTTGTAGACTGGGGCGGGGGCTTGGTCAGTAAGATTGGCTCCCTGTCCGTGAACATTACTACCGCCATTTCCTTGAACAAAGACCCTGGGAGAAAACACAAGAGGCCTGAAGAGCTTCTTTGGTGACAGTCCTGGTGTCTTGTCTACTTCTTTGTCCTCTCCTTCTTCCCTTGTTTCCAGGTCTTCTACTGGTAATCCAGGTTCTTCTTCGTCTGCTCCAGGTGCAAGAAGGTCGAGTACTTCAGAATCGTCGAGGACGGGTGCAAAAAATGCGGATGCTTCGGGAGCCATCAGATCCAATGAGACCTGTTTTCTCCTTAGTATGGCACCAAAACTAAGGTGTTCAATCGATGCTGGCGGTGGATGAGAAGATTGACGTGCCCTAGGTCGCTCAACAAGACTCGGGCGGCGGTAATCACGTTCGAGTGCACCAGGGCTTGAGACTTGGCGTTGGCCTGCACTTGAAGGTGGTGGGATCGGCATCTTGCTCAGGTCTGTTTCTCGCATAGCTTTCTCTTCGCGAATAACTCCCTGGAAGAATTCGGCGTGTCGAGGATCAGAACCTAGAGGAAGACTGACAACTTTTTTGCGACGTAGAATTGGTCCCATCATTTCATCTGGCTGGTTGGGGTTAGGATGGTAAACAAAGCTCCGCCTTGATTGATTTGGATCATAGGAGCTCATCCTCTTCCGCTGAGAATTCTCTGTTCTGGAACGACGAATTTGCGATGGAGGAGGTGAATACTCCTCTCCCTCCGGAATTGCATCTTCTGGCACATTTTTTGCGTTGCTATTATTTACCGATGGCAACATATTTTTGGCTTGTTTAAGTTATACAATTGTGTTTTACCTCTTGATGGGTACGTGTTGGTACGAAAATTTGAACAAGACGGAGAAATAAACGGAAATGGCTGTGCCCACGATGCGTTAGAGAATTACGTCGAAGTAATCTTTCGAACCGGGAGAAGTCGCATGGTTTTGTGTCCTATTCTTGTAGACTAGTAAAGTCCCAAGTGTAGACAGGAAGAAAACTTCTGCAGGCCAAAAAGAGAACCCTACTTGTACCGTAGTTAGGTATTTTTTAAGAATATAAGAAAACAAAATACAGTAATAGGTACTGTACAATGATGTACCGGTACC
>WKLE02002351.1:6126-28017 GCA_014885115.2 Asterionellopsis glacialis
ATTACAACAAGAATAACCAAAAGCCCTCTCTGAACAACAAGGACAGCAACAGAACCATTGGACAAACGAATGTTGAACTGGTTTACTACATCTTTTATTTGATGGCTGTAAATGCTTTTGACAAAAAAGGAGAACACAGCATATGATACTATACCTTTTGCTTTCTTGGTCACACTTCATTAAAAACTTGCATTCTTACTTCTTTTTCTCCTTGTGAAGCATCATTTTCTACTTAACATGGCTACTAAACAGTATACTTTATTGATCCTGGAGTAATATGCATATCAAAGGTATTTTCCTTGTCCATTGCCATCATCAGTTTATGTTCTTTTAGAATGTTTTTCACTTCTCGACAGGTTGCTTTCGGTCCTGCCTCGTTTACAGTACACCCGTAGGAGAGTACCGTATCTGTTTGGAGATATTCTGAACTCTAGTCTGCAGGACCCCAGAGGACTACCGATAGGCCCTACCAGGTCGTACAAGGTACTGGTACACTTCCTTTATATGGTTTTACTGTCTGAAGTATGGAGAAAGAAATTATTTGTCAATGACAAGAAAAACAGTGAAAAACAATGATGGAAAGCAAACTGCCCATTTTAGACGACGACACCCATCGAGACTATTATCATTACACAACTTCGTCATATTCTTCTTCCGTATAAAAGCTTCTTATTACGTACTTTTTAGAGACCTCTCACTAATATATATTATCATTTGAAAGACAATGCAGCAGCTCTCACGACAAAAACAAGCAAAGCCAGTGTTGTGGCAGAGAACAAAGAAACCCAACAACACCACAGGACAAATTCTCCTATTAATGGTTGGACTTTTATTGTTGATTCTTGCTGTTGTAGAAATTGCAATGTTGAATTCTTCAAGTAGGGAAGGTAATCAAAAGATTCATAACCATGCAGGACCACCGAATATCAGACGAGAAAAGCCAACTCGTACACCACCAAAAGACGCAGCAAAGGTATCACCACCCGATACTTCTACCGGTGGCTCTCTCGAGGATATTCGTCAAGAGTTCTACACAAGATACGGAGGTGAAGAAGACGCCAAGGCACTTTTAGCAAAGGGTCTCCAAGTGTACGGTAAAGATTCAATAAATTCTACTGCTAGACGGATGATCCAAGCAGTAATTCAGAATCGACCATTTGTACTAGCCTTTGCAGGATATTCTGTGACGGTAGGACGTGGTAATTTCTTTCACCAATCGTTTCCGTTCGTTATCGAACGTGTGTTAGGGAATGCATTCCAAAAAGCCTTGGGTATACCTCTGAAAGTTCGAAATAGTGCTATTGGGGGAATTCCTTCGTTTCCCTACGGATGGTGTATGGATCACTTTTTAGGAAGTGATGCAGATGTAATTAGTTGGGATTATTCAATGAACGAAGGTCAAGGTGCAGCAGTTATGGAATCCTATCTTCGTCATGGTATGACATTAACCAATCAACCCATGTTTATCATGCTAGATACCAACAAGCAACGAACATCTCTATTGAACCATTATGCCAATGAAGGTATCCTTTCCGATGCCATCAGTGTTTCCAAGGGAGAAATTGTGGATAAGGAACTTTTAGATAAACCTGATGGAGAGAAGCCTCCAGGTTTCCGCGAATGGTCTAAATTTGGTGCACCAGAATCTTGCCCTGGTCGTGGAAGTTGGCACCCTAAAAAGATGGAACACGAATTGATTGGATGGATGATTGCCATGCATTTTGTAGAAGCAGCCGAACGTGCGTTCACAATCATGACCAGCGAAGCTGACTGGAAAGGAACGAATGATGCAACAAAACGAAATGACAAACTCTTATTTCCCAAGCCTATATCAAATGGTATACCCCAAAACGATGAATCCATCTTACACTTGATGTATGGGCATGAGGGAAGTGACTCAGACGAACGTGTGATGAAAGAGGTTTCTTGTCGAACCTCCTTTTTACCTGCAGTGGATGAAAACAATGTATTGTCTTCCGTTGTGGTTTCAGGTATGTCAGACCAAAATCCAGACATTATGGAAGAACGAAGTGATGATCTGTATAAGTCGGGATGGGTGTTTGATGTAAGTACGATTGAACGACAAACAAAGAAGAAAGTTGAAAATTGCGGCGGTTTAGGGTATATTGATATGAAGATTGCATTATATGGTATCCGTGAAAGTGGACCTCTCCGAATGTGGCTACCATTTGAAGGACCATCCCACGACAACCACGAACCGCACGACGACAAAGATTCATCATCTCATGGTGCCAGCCACTGGTTCAGCAGTCTTGTAATATGCGAAGCTAATGAAAAAAGACCCGAAAAAGCATGTAAGCTTGATAGTGACATCCAGTACAGTATTGGTGGTATTGATGTTCCGCAATCGAAAGTATCAAGCATTGGTGGGGCTGGAGTTTATTTGAAACGAAAAACTTGTTACAGTATTCCAATACCAGCTGAAGCACAAGTAACACAGCTCTCAGATGTAAAGACTTCGGATGGTAAGGATATATCATCCAATACCCGGTCACAACTCAGTAATCAGAATGATAGCTACGGTCTTTTACTTGATATAACGGCAGTCGGACAAGACGTGTCCAGGAAAAATGGTGCTTGCTGTATATCACATGTTATTTGGGAGCAACATTGAAATGTGAATGCGGTAGGGAAAAATTAGACTAGAATTCCAAGCACGACCTGGAAATGTATTTTAAAGCTCTAATTCTCTTTTCCATTTCTTATTTTCTACATTATGTTGTATCATCAATCTTGATATTTTAAAAGTTGATACATAAATTTGCCTTTAGGAAACTCCAACCTCTTGAGAAGAAAGATGACACTGTGGGATCCTCTCTAGAGAGAGAGGTCAGAAGAGGAGTAATTTCCAGTCTTGGAATGTTAGGGAGTGACAATATTCAACAGGCGAACGAACAACGATTGGGAGCGAAGCTCAGTACAGTAGCAAGTACCAGGTACCAGGTACGTGCATAATACTGAATACGAATACTTGACCTACGTAGGACTCAATATAGATGCCTGTCCTTCAACCAAAACAATCCTCCCGAGCTGTCCATCCAAAAAGAGATCCGAACAGGATCGACTAGATTGTAGCTGTAAAACGCGCCCTAACAAAGAACATCACATCTGCTGATGGTTGACGACAACAAAACATCAACGATTTAGGTACTCGAACATTTTTTGGTTGCCTTAAAGGATCTCATCATAAATTTGACCGACGTCTTTCTCGATTGAGTTGAAAACAAAGGAAGGTCCTATTTTTTAAAAGGGTATGGAGATTTCCGACCATAAAGTTACTAACAGAACTAGAAGTGCTAGAAAGACGGTTCTGCTAGCGACGATGTTGTTGAGTTCTTGTTTGATGTCCAAAACAATGGGTTTCATGCCAGCGATAGTGCATCGTCATTCATCGAAAGTTGGTAGTCAAATGAGAAGAAATTTTGGTAGAAGCACAACCCGATTATATGTTGACGTAGACGAAGAAGGACGACGCGTTCGTCGTCGAAGTGGCCAGGACGACAGTCAAGCATCTAGTGGAGGTTGGGATGATTTCGATCCAGTTGCCCCCGACCACTCGTCTTCAAACCGTGACGGTTCATCTGGAGGATGGGATGATTTTGATCCATTCGGAGATGGTGCTGCCCGCACTAGTAAACCGTCAAGGAGTCGCAACGCTCCGAGGGGGGACTCAAGAGGTTCGCGCGATAGAGGACCCCCAAATAGAGGAGGAGGAGGAGGTAGAAGCCCGCCAAAAAGACGCAGTAATAATCGTAAAGAAAAGGGAGCAGATGAGCGTAAAATCAATATGAAAGCTTTAGAGGGTGCTGGATTTGTGCACTTGTATGGTTTGTCCTCCGTCTTGAATGCGCTCGAAGCTAATCGCCGCGACTTTGTCCGTCCTGAGGATATGATTGATTTAGAAAGCCTGGAGGGCGAAGAACTAGAACACGAAGAGAATCAAAGACAAAGAAAACCTGAAGCTCAATTCAGCCCCTGGCTATTCGTACAAGAACGTGGTGGACAAGGCAACCGTCGAAGCACCGACAAAGCTATCGCCGCCGAAGAGGTTGAACGCTTAGCTGAAGAACGCAACATTCCAATTGCAAACGTTGACAAGGGAATTCTCAATACTCTTTCTGGAAATCGACCCCATCAGGTATGTGCATGCAATATTACCAAAAGAAAAGGACTTGGATATTTGTTCATTGATGTAGCTCACAGTTTATTTACTTTTTTTGTTCAGGGTTACGTTTTGCGATGCGGAAAACTTTTCTTCGATCAACTTCCCCGTATCCCTCACCCCAAAGATGATCCAGAGGCTCCCAAGCTTTGGATTATTTTAGACGAAGTTGTCGACCCACAGAATTTAGGTGCTTTGTTGAGGTCTGCATACTTTTTGGGTGGGTCGTCTATCGGTGTTATGGTATGTGCTAAAAACTCTGCACCGCCATCCCCGGTCGTGAGTGCAGCATCAGCTGGTGCGCTTGAAGTTTTAGAAATTTATTCAACTACAAACCTACCCAGAACTCTGATTGCTGCGCGTGATGAAGGCTTTCGTGTCATTGGCGCATCTGTCTCTTCTTACGACCCTGATGTCCCTGTCTGGGATCTACAAAGCCTTGAATCAGATGATGGTCGTCCAACAATCTTGGTACTTGGATCAGAAGGCCATGGATTGCGAAATCTAGTCGCAAGGTACGAAGATCTTCAATTTAGAATATTGACATGTTCATATTCGCAAAACAAATCTTATCTTGATTGCTCTTTTCTTCTTCTTTTATTCACTTGTAGAGCGTGTACTGACTTTGTAAAGATTCCTGGAGGCGGCGGCGAAACGGCTGGGGAAGCTGGAGTTGATTCACTCAATGTCAGTGTTACAGGCGGAATCCTGCTGTGGCATTTGATGCAAGGAGCTCTTCAAAATTAATCGCAAGTGTTACCTCTAGAGTGTATCCATTGCTCGAGCTAGCAAGAAAGTGTATAGAGTCTAATATTTACAACGGTTATGCAACAATCTTTCTTCTAATTATCTTCAATCCAATTGATGATGGTGTCAGCTGTTTCCCTCCACTTTCTCCCAAGCATAACATCATGTGGAGAATCAACAATTACTGGTTCAACTCCAAAAAAGTGTGCTGTCTCAGATACTCCTTTTTCATCCACGATGAAATCATCGGAAGCACCCAAGACCAGTATCTTGGACACTCTGTTTGCAAATAACGCTTTTCGATTTTGGTCGGTCTTTAAAGGTAGCTGTTTCTTTAGGTCAGACATATCCAGTCCTGTGTGTATGTCCCTTTTAAAGTATTCCTGGTAGCGCAATATATCTTCTTCCGTTTCATCGGCTGCAAAAAAGAGATCGCGGCATAGGGATACATCACTGACAGCTTTTTTCATCGCCATACCCTTCATCAACTTCCAACCATCTGATAGGGATCGCCACATTGTCCGCGCCACCATAGCATTCATGCCTGTTGGAGGCAGCGAACACAGAAGTGCTATACCACTAACATTGTCACTTGATTCGGGATACTGTTCGGCATATTTCATGACAACTAGTCCTCCCATGGAATGACCGCAGAGAATAGGTCGCATTTGAGAATTCTTCTTGTTTGTTAGCTTTAGAAAACAATCTAGATCTTCCACCTGTTCCATGAGTCGAACTTTGCGTGGGCCTTCATTGGCACTGATATCGCCTGTACCTCTATTACTTATCGCGATTGCCTCATAACCTTTTTTGGCAAAGTATGGAAGAAATTGCTCGGCATAACACCATGCTGAATGAAATGATCCATGGACAAACACCACAGGCGGCTTGTCGGAAAAGCTCTTTGGTTTACACATTTTTGTTTCGATTACAACTCCACTGGAAATTTCAATATTCTTGGTTTCAACCTTCCTCGCAGTGGATTCAATCTCGGACACGGTCGCCATAATTAAAAGAACACAAATCAAACGACGAAAGCTGATCATCGTTGGGACGAGATGTTGACTTCTCTTTTCTTCGTTGTTTGGTGTTGTCAGCTGTTTTGAAAGTGTCACATGTGTGTTGAATCTGTCTTTAGTACAGACTGACTATGCGCGAAAATCCCGCCACTCTCGACCATACAGGAAGCCAGGGTTCGCATTTTCCAAAGATATTATCCTTAATTTTAATGATGAAATTCTAAAAGAGGACACCTGCAGGAACAATACCATTCATGCAGGTCATACCTGGGTACCGTACTAGCTAGGACTAGGACCGACCTGTAATACCTAGTAGATACAGTACCAGATATCTACCTTCATTAGACAAATATACCATTTGTATGTACAAAATACCAGTAATTTTGACATAAGAAAAAATTAATTATCTGTGGTATCCGTTATCGGACTAAATGACGTCAATTGTGTGACAAAAACAGATAATGAGAGAGATTTGCCATAGGAACGGTAGCTAACGACCACTTTTTCTTCCCTGTCACTTGAAGACTACAGCCTCAACAATCGACAATGAAAAATGCATTGCGGTGCTTGTGAAATACCCGCGTATGATACGATAGCTACACCAAAGCAATCATTAAGAAAGAATAATAAGAAGAGTCTTCCAGGATATTCCCTGGCGGATGATGCGACTGAAACTTCCTCTGAAATCGGGATTACTTCGATTGCAGTTCCGCCTCTAAGTATACATAGAAGGCAGTCTACTATCCTGGAATCACCGGGTATACAAAGTAGCCTTGCTGGTCTTCGCTTCGCAGCTTCTGCTTCTTTTACAGACGATATCTTTACAACTTCACCCGATTCAGAATCGGGGAGAATACCGCCTGATTCATCGGAGGATAGAATCACAAACCCGACTCTTGGAGAGTACAACGTGTCACCCAGCCGTAACGAATATCCCGACAATAATCACACCACAGAAAATTTTAAGATGGAATCCATAGAAGTAATCCATCAACACGACGGGGTTACCGAAATTCAGAAAACGTGGGAGAATACTGGTGCCATAAATGAGGAATATTTGGAGTGCACGCTACAAGCTCGAAGCTCCGAAAGTTTATCCTATGATAAACACGAGCATGCAATGAGAGCACTCAATAAGAAATGGGACTCTGCTTTTTTGAAGAGTCAAAAAGACAAAAACCAAATGGAATTTCAGTTAAGAGAAATGGAAAGTAGGTATATCAAAAAGCTTGCAGAAGTGAAAAGGAGTCTGGTAGCTGAGAAAAAGCTTTCGTTGGAAAACGAAAAAAACCTCACGAAAAGAAATACCGAAATGGAGAGAAGTTTAGCTGCAACAGAAAGTATGTATGCTGAGAAATTTGACGGGATCATCAAACAACTTGAACAAATCAAACAACAAAAAAAGGATGATTTCGAAAAGGCCGAAATAGCTCATAAAGCCGAGAAAGAAAAGGCTCTGGCAGACCTCAGATCAGAATTAGGGAGATTATCAGACGACGAGAAACTCCAGATAGAGTTAGACCGTGTGCGCACACAAGAAAGAGAAATGGCAAACCTCTCACTTGAAAAACTCCGGGAAATCCACATTACAGAAAAGAAGGAGTTAAAGAAGTCGTTGGAAGAAGCGGCCGAGTCCGCTCGAGAAGAAGCGAATCAGAAGGCTCAAAACGACATCGAAGAACTTAAAGCTCGCACCAACGAGGAACAAGCAAAAGCAGTACAACAAGCAATTAGTAAATTTCTTGAAGCACGGGAGCAGCTTTGTAATAAACACCAAGAGGAGAAAGAGCAATTACAAAAAGAGGCACAGCAAAGTCTTCAAAACCAAAAACATGAGTTCGAAAAAGAAAAGTCTAGCAACTTGTGGAAGATGGAACTCCTTGTGTCAGAAGCTGAGAGCACCTTGAAAAAAACGAAAGAGTCTTATGAAAATGAAATTGCAGCCCTTCAAATTTCTCACAAAGAAGAGCTTAAAAACTCAAGAGAATCTCTAAACAGCGAGAAGCAAGAACTTGAACATGAGAAAGAAAAATATTTGAAGCAAATTGAAGAAATGCGATTCGAAATGGAAGCTGAAAAACAATTAAGTGTTCACGAAGCAATCCAAAAAGAACGCGGAATCGCCAAGGCGCTCAAGGAAGAATCTTCTAAACTCAAAGATGAGCTTCTTGGTTTGAAGATGGAACACAAAACACAGCTTGATCAACTCTCTACCAATATCCAATCTGAAAAGCTTGAAATTGAACAAATGTATGCTGACAAGATAGAATCGTTGAAGCTCGACAAAGACTCACAAATTGCTAAATTGTTGAAGGAGAAAGAGAGCATCGTCAAAGAATTCAAAATCCAAGCGGAGCAGACAGCTATCGACCACCAAAACAAAAGTAATGAAGCAGTCGCTGATACCCGAACACAGGTAGAATGCAAACTTCGTCTTGAGTTCGAGAAAGAAAGAAAGACTGCTGTCGAAAGCGCTGTTTCTGAAGCTAAACAAGATTTCAAACAGGAGATGCAAAGCGCACTTACCGAGTCAAGAGCAAAGGTGGAAAGTGAACTTCGCCGTGAGTTTGATAACGAAAGAAAGATTGCTGTTGAAGAGGCTGTCTCTCAAACCAAACATTATCTAGAACAAGATACTTCCAAGGCAATTGCTGATACCAGAATAGAGGTGGAAAGTAATCTTCGTCTTGAGTTCGAAAGAGAAAAAAAGAGTGCTGTCGAGTACGCTATTTGTCAAACTAGAAAAGAAATGGAACGCAAGTTAGACAGAGCTGTTGCTGACACACAAACGGAGGTCAAGAGCAAACTCAGCCTGAAGTTTGAGGATGAAAAGAAGAGTGCCATTGATGAGGCTGTATCTAGAGCCGAACAAGATCTGGAACAAAAAACTGCCAGAGCCATTGCCGACACACGATTAGAAGTCGAAGAAAGACTTTATATTGAGTTTAAGAATGAAAGAAAGATCGCCGTCGAGGAGGCTGTTTCTCAAACCAAACATTATCTTGAACAAGATACTCTCAAAGCGATCGCAGACACACAAGCGGCCGTGGAGAGCAAACTTCGTCTTGAGTTTGAGGACGAGAAAAAGAGTGCTATCGAGTACGCTATTTGTCAAACTAAGCAAGATCTTGAACGAGATACTAATAAAGCCATCGCCGAAGCCAGAGCAGAAGTAGAAAGTCGCCTTCGTCTTGAGTTTGGTGATGAAAAGAAGAGTGCCGTGGATGAGGCTGTATCTAAAACCAAACAAGATATGGAACAAAAAACTGCCAAAGCCATTACAGACACACGATTGGAAGTTGAAGAAAGACTTCATCTTGAGTTTGAGAATGAAAGAAAGATCGCCGTCGAGGAGGCTGTCTCTAGAACGATGAAAGATATGGAGCTTAAGCTAGAGAGGGCAGTCCGAGAAACGCGAACGGAGGTCAACAACAAGCTTCGTCTTGAGTTTGAGGACGAGAAAAAGAAAGCAATTGGTGACGCTGTATCTAAAACCAAGCAAGATCTCGAACATGAGACTGCCAAGGCGATCCTTGATACACGTGCAGAGGTCGAAAACAAGCTACGATCAGAGTTTGGTAATGAAAAGAAGAGTGCCGTTGATGGGGCTATCTCCAAAACTAAACAAGATCTTGAACAAGAGACCGCCAAGATGATTGCCTTAACGAGAAAAGACGTAGAAAACAAACTTCGTCTTGAGTTCGAGAATAAAAGCAAGACAGCTGTTGATGAGGCTGTTTCTCAAACCAAACATCATCTAGCAATAGAGACCTCCAAGGCGATCGCTGCGACAAGAACAGATGTAGAAAGTAAACTTCGACTTCAATTTGAGAACAAAAGGAAGATCGCTGTTGAAGAAGCTATTTCTAAAACTAAAAAAGATCTTGAACAGGATACTAAGAAAGCAATCATAAGCACACGAGTAGATATTGAAAAAAAGCTTCGTCTTGAGTTTGAGAATGAAAGAAGAACTGCCGTTGATGAGGCAGTTTCTCAAATCAAGCAAGATATGCAACAAGAAGTTGATAGAGCAATCACCGACACACAGACGCAGGTTGAAAGAAAACTTCGTCTTGAGTTCGATCAAGAGAGAAAGAATGCTATCGAAGAAACTACGTCTAAAACCAGACTTATTATGGAACGCGAGATAGATAAAGCAATCTCTGATACACGATTAGAGGTCAATAACAAACTTCGAATTGAATATGAAAGCAAGAAAATTAGTGCTGTCGAAGACGCGATCTCTCGAACCAAACAAGATCTTAAACAGGAAACTGCCAAGGCCATTGCTGAAGCACAATCAGAGACGGAAAATAAACTTCGAATGGAGTTTGAAGACGAGAAAATGCTTGCCGTCAAAGAGGCTGTCACTCAAACTAAACAAGAATTGGAGCATGAGATAGACAGGGCTGTTGTTAAAGTGAGATCCGAAGTCGAACGCAAACTTAGTCTTGAACACGAGAAACAAAAAAAGAATGCCGTTGAAGAGGCCGTTTCTCAAACAACACAACGTCTTGAGCAAGATACTGCCAAATCAATCGCAGATACAAGAGCCGAAGTCGAACGAAACTTACGCCTTGAGTTTGATCGTGAAAAGCAGAATGTCATCGAAGAAGCTGAACGTAAATTGAAGAAAACAATTATTGATACTAGGGCAGAATTCGAGCAAATGCTTCGTCAACATTTTGAGGAAGAGAAAAGAATAGCAATTGATAATGCAGTTTATCAAGTCACACATAAACTTAAGGACGAGTCGAAGAAAGCAATTTCCGAATCCACAAAAGAGGTTGAAGACAAGCTTCGTCGTGAGTTTGAGGTGGAAAAGACAAATGCACTCCAGGAAGCTGCGTTGCGAGCTAAGCGCGATCTTGGACATGATGTGGAAAATGCAATTATTCAAACAAAGAAAGAAGTTGAAGAAAAACTCCGTGTTGAATTTGAAAAGGATAAGAAGAAAGCCATCGAAGACAACATCAATAAGGCAACTGCTGAAACAAGAATGGATGTCGAAAAAAGAATGCTTCAAGAGTTAAGGGAAGAGAAAAAGGCAGCCGTTGACGAAGCAGTTTCTCAGACCAAACGTGATTTTGAAGTGGATATGAATAGAGCTGTTAATGCAGCAAGAAAAGAGGTCGAAGAGATGTTGCGCTTTGAGTTTGAAGCCATGAAGAAAACTATTGTCGAAGACGCGCTTTCACAGACTGAAAAGATAACACACGATTTTGAGAACGCTATGAACAAGACAATCGCTGAAACTAGAATTGAAGTCGAACAATCACTTCGTCTGGAATTCGAGGATGAGAAAAAGAAAGCAATCGAAAAGGCTCTGTCTGAAAAAGAGCAAACTTCCTCAAAACGAGACGATGATGTGAACAAAGCACTTTCAGAGACAAGAAAGGATTTCGAGAACAAACTTCGACTCGAAAGAGAGCTGAGGTCAGCCAGAGCTAAAGCGAGACAAGAGGAAATGTTGGATCTTGAAAGCATGTTTAACTTACAAATTGCCAACGCTGATGCTGACAAAAGACAAGCAATCGCAGCCGCAGTTAAAAAAGCAAACGAGCTGGCCAAAAATAGTGCCGAAGAATTTCGCCGTGCTGCAGCCAGAGAGAAGGAAAGAGCCGTAGAGGCTGCAATCAGGGAAGCAACCATCCAGACTAAATCTGACTTGGAAGAAAGGCACAGTCTTGATATCGTGCAGGCGCAGCTAGAACAGAAGGAAATATACGAAAAAATGTTGCAAGAAGCTCAGATCTTGGCTGAGACTCAACTAGAGGAGGCACTATCCATGGCTTCTCGGGAGAAGCAAAAAGCTATGAATATTGCAATCGAAGCAGCTATCCGTCAAACGAAAGAAGATATGGAGGGAAAACATTCCTTAGAAATCATGAATGTACAAATGGCGCAGCACGAAAAAACAGAGCAGGCTTTGCAACGCGTTCGTGAATCTGCAAGGATACAAATGGAAGAAGCTCTCCTTACAGCGTCTCGAGAGAAAGAGAAAGAAATGGCAAAGGCGGTCAGAAAAGCAATTCTCAATACTCAAGACAAACATCAGATGGAGATCATTCAGGTAAAGGTCGAACAAAAAGAAATAATGGAAAAGGCAATAAAGGAAGAACGCGTTTCGGCACAAATCTTGTTGGAAGAAACTCTTTTGAATGCGGCATCCAAACAAGAGCTTGCTATAAAGAGTGCAATTCAGGAAATCCTCGCTGTGGTGCAGAAGGCTATCGATGGCCGTTTAGAAAATATTCGTGACCTCCATTTGCAGTACTGTTCGGAGCAAGAAATGAAAAGATTGGCATTTCTAAAAGAAAATATAGATGCACTCAGAGAGAAACCATTGGAGACAAAAGAAAATATGGATGCGCTCAGAGAGAAACCACTCGAGATACAAGCGAGTCTTGAAAGGCTCCAAAGTGTTAACAAATACTCCATGAAAGACAAGAAAACGACGCCGTCTAAGATCTCACATCACAGGAGCACTTCTTTACCAGATTTCGATGTCAACGTGTCAGACATCGATAATACATCAGGCAGCCCTAACGGCTCAGCTGTATGGGCGCCGAGCCAAATGAAGATGTCTAGTGAATATGGACGGCCAGCGAAGGAAAATACCACTTCACCTTCAGGGGCTTCGCAGCGGCAAGCTAGATCTTTGCCAGATCTAAGTGACAGCATATCAGACTTGGATACTATACCGGACAGCTCAATTAGATCAATTGTCAGGGCACCGAGCGGAAAGACAGTGTTTAGTGACGATGGGCTAAAGCTTTATGTTGACGATAATAATGAAAATGATTTTGCTGAAGCCGTTATAAAAGAGGAACACCCACCTTCAATGTCAAAGAAAATCGATACAGTAATATCAAAAGGGAAAGCATCTTCATTTTTGATGAAGTTTTCTTCGCTTGGAAGGTCCAGAAGGACGACAAAATCTACACAGAGTAGAGAGAGTTTGGAAAGAAATGACATACGTATAATGATACTCAATTTACCGGTTACGACGGATATCCGTCAAATGATCCATTCTTTGGGTGGTACTTTGCTGGTGGACCTTCAAGATACCTCATCTGCAACTCATGTCATAGCTGGAGATGCTGACCATTCTATAAGGCGTACACCTAAAATGATGATTGCTTTTTCTGTAACATCGAAGATTCTTCACTTAGATTGGTTGTTAGATTCGTACAAGCAAAAACGATTTCAGGAAACTGGCCACTATCTGTTACTGAAGGATGGAAACGCCGAGAGCAAGTACAGATTTTCCTTAAAACAAACTCTTCAAGAAGGCGGTGAAAGAAGAAAAGAAGGAGGTTTACTGAAGGGTTGGTTTGTAGTCTTTTGCAAGGGAGTCGCTGGTAACAAGGCTCCCAATGAACACGAATTGCGATGTATGGTGGAAGCTGCAGGTGGACAGATCATTCCTTTGCCAGAAATTTCTTCCATTGCGCCAGATGTTGCTGCAAAGGCGATTGTCATTATCAGTGATCCTGTTCTTCCTGGCCAGATATCTGGCCCAATTGAAAAGATAGCTGAGGTAGGGGGAGGAGTCTTCAGTACTACTTGGCTCTTTGATTCCTTTTTCCACCAGAAACTTGTGGGTATGAAACTGCGTAGAAAGTTGGAAACGGAAATGACATCGAATTATGAACCTTCTGTGTTGACACCCCGAAGTATAAATAATGTTCAAAGTTTTGAATCGCCGTTCCATTGAATTATTAGAGAGCAATTGACGAGATAGTAATTGGTGAGTCGCAACGAGGCATCAAACTCATGATCGAAAAGGTCGCCATTACAACACCAAACCTCTGAAAGAGACATATTGACGAGACTAGCTGCCTCATCATTGGTGAACCAATGGCATTATGTTGTATTAGTTGATCAGTAGGGGCTGACTCTGTCCACTCAAGTTAGTGTATCGTCATCCATGGCTATGTAGACAACATGTTGCTGAAAAGAGACAAATTCTAATTGTAATTTTGTTAAAATAATGTTATGATTGATAAGAATAAGTAGATTTTTCTCTTTTTCCTAAAAAATATGAGTGATTCTCTTCTCTTTCACTTACTGGGAGTGCTTTCATCATGGTCTTTACGAAAATCCTACATTTTCAATGTGTGCACTTCGTCCACGAAGTAATGATTCTGACAAGGCATCTGGAAGTAAATCCTTTCTAGTAATGATGCCAACAACTTGATTGTTGTGGTTCACAACACACAAGAAACGAAGACCCAACGTACGGAACAGACGATAAGTTCTTTGAATCGATGCAGTTTCATTGACCGTGTAGGGTGCAGTGTTAGCATACGGACGCAAGTCTAACCAACAGTTACGATCACCTGCACGCATATCAACATCATCAATAGTAGGATACTTCGGATAGGCACGTTCAATGGTATCCCACTGAACCAAAGGTGACAAACGACGTGGTCCCAAAGCTTCACAACCACCCTCACCATCATAATCAGCCAAATCATCTGGTGGTCCAAAGGCACGTCTTTGGAGTAACGTGCACAAGATAGAACGACTAGCCGTACCATACAATGTACCCCCACTTGCTGTATCTACAATGGGGAAGGTTCCATGAGAACAACTACGAAGAAGGTCATACACAACGCCTGCTCGTTCTACAGGACGAAGACATTTGACTTCCGTACTCATAACTTGTCCAGCAACAATTTCATGTCGATCAGCAATAGGAGGGACATCGGATTCCAAAAAGGGAATGTTTTTGAGATGAATATGAATATCATACAAACCTTCATTGAAGACATTGCCTGTAAATCTTGCTGCCATCAATGTCAACATGAGTGGGAGTACATATTGCATATCACCGGTAGCCTCTAAAAGAATAACCGTAAGTGAAATAGTCATACGTGCCATACCACCCAACACGCCTGCTGCACCCATGAGAGCGTATGTTCCACTACCAGCAAAGGTACCACTTGTATGATCCAATTTGTGTAGTAAATGTCCACAGAGACGTCCAAAGGCTGCACCACTTAGTAGAGAGGGGACGAACAATCCTGATGGTACTGCAATGCCATACACAACAGTTGCCATGGCAATGTAGGGTAAGAAGAAAAGGAAGAGTGCTGCGGACGAGAATGTACTCGACGAATCACTCCCAGCCTCACGAAAGTGGAAGAGTTGTTTAATGGCTGTATCAGCATCCGTAAAGATCAGAGATGCAACTTCATTGTATTCCTTTCCTGGTTCACAACGGAATGGAACAAGTTCTTCTACCAAGTCTTTTTCTTGATTTGACCAATCTTGCATATCAGTGGGGAGTTGAGTACAACGTCCCCATAACAATGGCATCATGAAAGAGATTGTGGATACACCCATACTTACAAGTACAACCTCCCAAAAACGACGTGCCTTGGAATGATTCACGCGTTTCATACGCCAAATGGTTAAATGTTCATTAGCAGCATTGAAGACAGCACCAATAAGTCCACCAAGGGATCCAATGATAATGAATAATAACAATTCCCAAATAGAAAAGTTAATTTCTTCACCACTGCAGTAGTTAGTAGTTAGATGTTGAAGCAAAGAAAAGAAACAGAATAATGAGACAAACAGCAAAGGGGGAGAGGGACGCACATAGAGGATAGGAAATGTATCTCAATGGAAACAAAATAAAACAAAATACGTACGATAGATTTTTGAATTCACCAAATGAAAATAACTTTTCAACATTGGCTTCACCCCAACGTTCGTCGAAGAATTTAACAGCAAAGAGTGTACCAAGGGTAATCATGGCACAAAAGAAGGCTCTCCATGTCAATTTGGTAGACCAATAGGACGCACCCTCTTCCAAGGCAAAGAGGACACCACCGATAGGGGCACCGAATGCAGATGCAACACCCGCGGCAGCACCACAAGCTACAAAGTCACGTTTTTCCCGATCATTACGGAAATCACTAAACTTGGAAAAGGACGTATCGATACCAAACAGGTTCGTTTTGCCCTGTGATATAGCCGCAGCAACGACAGATCCTGAATGAATCATGGGTCCCTCCTTACCCACAGGTAATCCTGCGGCAACACTAAAGGTAACACCCACAACCTTACATATCAATGTTTTGATACGTACGACACGTGGTAAATCAATACCGTTCAAGAAACATTTGATTTCAGGAATACCTGATCCACCACTGACAGGTTCAATCCATACAAACATCGATGCAATGGCCGCAAAGACTGTTTGATAAAACACGTACGTTAAAAATGCGGATCCACCAAAAGTAAATCCAGAATTACCTGCATTTTCATTGTTTTGTGAATAACCACCATTCGTAAAGTCATCACCCTGGAATAAATCATCATTGTCTACAGCACCATCGGCGGTACCACCCATGACACTTGCCGAGGATGTACCACCAATCGAAGAATCTCTAGAGGATGCAAATTCATCTTCCAACATGGAATAGACTTTATCAAATTTAACCTTGGACAATGCCTTACATGCATAATTGGAAATGCATGCCAAGATACCCTGCGTCACACCAATTAGAAAGGTCAAGGCCCATTTTTTCAAGGCACGCTTTTTACCTGTCGTCCACCATTGTCCACGATTTGAAAAATGAACTTGGGCCGTGTAGGCACGCCATACCTCGGACTCATCAGGTTCATAATTATGTGACTGTATCGAATCAGCAGCCTTCTTCAAGGCACGATACCTTAATTCGTTTTCCACACCATGTCCAAAGTGATGATGGTGTCCACCACTACCACCACCGTACCCATCACCACGTAATGACCCGATAGGTTCATCTCTATAAAATTCAATGTCACCATCTAGAGAATGCGAATCATCGCCATCTGACGAGGAATCATCATCCACATGAGAATGATGGTGATGACGATTTACAGGGGGGTACGACATGACTGTAGATCGGTTCAAAAAATGAGCGTTGGCAACGAACTACTTTGCACGGACTTTTTCTTCTTCTATACTTTGTGCTACGACAGTATGAATGCCAAACTCACAGCGAAATGACAATCAATCAAAAGTTAGATAGATTCAAAAACGCAACGCAGCTCAACCGACAAGAGGTTGGTGTTACAAGTATCCAAGATTTCTCAACTCAACTACGAGTTAAAAATAATGTTTTCTTTCTTGCTGTGTCTGCGGTCTGCGGACATGCAAGTGGCAATGCTGTAGGACCTCTAGGATCTATGGTACCCATCTGGATTTGCTCGGGAGTATGCTCGACGCTTTTTCCCTCTCTGTGAAACGAAGAAACACTAGTAGAGAGGTCTAGTGGGTGCGAAACATACACAGTACTGGTACTAGTACTACCTGTTGCTATCGGTACGGTACCCATGTACTGACTTTAGCTTCAAAATCTTGGAAGAAGTGAGTACTGGAACTAAACGTACCCCATGTACCTGGTACCAGTTACGTTGAATCTCGTACTGGTAGACTTTTGAACGCACTGTCCGTAACTACCTGTACAATCTAAACAGAAAGTGAATAGATTGTGGATTACCGATACGAGGTACAGGTGCATGAGACAATAAGGATCTGAACAGCCTGTCAAATCTGCGACGTAATTAAGGGTATTTTGTATGTGTATATGCACGGGAGTGCCCCTCCAATCGACGTAAGCACATATTTTACTATAGTGCAAAGGTTCAAATAATTAAATTTGAATCCAATCATATGCGCGTAGAGCGATTCCCAACGCATATAATTTGAATTTTGTCACTCCTTTGGATGATTTTATGTGGCAGAATTTTGGAATATGATATATGGGAGAGAAGAGAACCGAAAAAATAATTTGAAAAAGTTTTGACTGGAACGAACCAATTTTGAAATCTAGCAACCGTTGGCGTTAAAATAAAGTTATGTGCTGTTTATAGATATTGGCCCAATGCTGGGGTATTGTTTACGAAAAATTCCTACGTATCATGTACCAGAATCACTTGCTTAGAGTCCATGCATATACCTCAATCACACTTGAACGAACGTTACAAAGTAATATACAATAACGTAGGGTAGACGATTTACGTGAAGAATTTTTGGCTGTTGGATGTACAATAACATCGTCAGATCGGGTATTTGGGACAGTATGAGATATTTTGATTGGTTCGGAATTGGGTCTTGAGATCACATACAGCCTGCCTCCCTCCTCCCACACCAAACAACCCAAAACTGTGGACTGTAGAGAGCGGATATCATGCATGGTGAATGCCTCCCGAGTTAACAAACGAACTTCCAATCTCCTCTTCCAAGCATCGGACGATCTACTTGTCGCAGGAGACACTTGGAGATAGGATCTCACCATCGTCAACACCATCTCTTGGTCCATTGCTGAAGCTCCATTGTCATTCGTCCATCCTTGATTCTACAAACACTCGTGCGTCAAGTTGTTTTTTTATTCGATAATCAAGTTTTAGCGTCCTTGTCCGAAGCTGTAAACTCTGTTCTTGAGACCGAACAAAAGATTTATTTAAACAGAATTTGAAGAGGTCCCAAAGTTCTAAACTGTTAAAAACAGTATCCTAGCAATTGATTGAACACAAAAGCAAACAATACATCCCAAACATCAAAAAGTTCATCGATTTCTTCAGAATACCATTGCTTCTTGATTCGAAAACTAAGATCCTCATTTAATAAATATATATATTTTTTAATAAAAGAGCTTCGTTCAACTCACCTCCAAATAAGCTCTTTCAAAGGAATTGAAAACAATTAGACAATAATATACACAAACAACAAACAATACGACAAGAAATAAGAGAATCAAAATGCCACCACCATCCCTATGTGGTCCCTTCATATCATCTAAAAGATCATTGGTAGCATTTGCATGGACTATCGCCAATGTATTGACGTTTTTTTGTTTTTTTATTGCATCTGTTAAAATTGCTCATATACATTCACACTATCGATATTTACAACATCAAGCTGCCTACAATAATAATAACGACGATTACAACAACGACAACGACAACAATGATGATGAAAATAACTACAATTTACGACATTTACTTGGACATGTTGTCATGAGAATGGTACAAGAAGGTGAAGGAGGAGAAGAACAAGATCGCTCTCATGATTCACACGATGATGAAAATAAAGAAAATATATATGAATTACTATCATCTACACAAAGCAGAAGCATGGCATTTGTAGCCATTTACACTATGATTTTAGCCATGGGAATCAACATGTACGGTACAACAGCCATTGTCGGATTTACTTCCCTACGTGGTGATTACATTGCACCATGTTTTTCAGGTGGTGATGAAAAACAATCCAAAATTAGAACAGGAATGTTTGGTGGTGCAATCATTGTATTTGCGAACTTACTACTTTTATGTGCGGTCATTTTTGGGGAAGTACGAGTAAGTTTTTTTTTAAAGATGTCATCGTTCGGAGCTCTAGGTTTGTTTATGCTGGTTGTAATCATATTGCGCACTAACATGACTTTTTAAATAAACCTTAAATGTGATTTCATCATTCTCTCTCTCTCTCTCTCTCTACCCTCTGAAAAACTACGAAAAAAATTTCAACAGGTTGAAGACTACAGGGACAAGCAAAGAGAAAACAATGAAAATGAAGATCATGAATTAGAACCTTACGCTGTAGAACGTATTGCAACTGTACTGGGTGTTGCAGCTATGTTTCTTTCTGTATTGTATATGTTTTTTGCCATACTACTGTTTGTATGTCATCATGGTACAACCATCACAAATTTCACTGCTGAATCAGATGAAATGTTATCCTCTATATTGATGAGTGCTGGCGGAGGTGGTGCTGTAGGAGGAAATGGTGGCGGTGCTGGAGATGACGATAATATGGTTGGCGGTGTCATGAGTAGTGAAGATCATCTTAGCTCAGTTGTACGGAATAGAAGTCATGGTGCCAATGCTGGTTTTATAACTATGGAAGAATCCAATTCAGTTGACGGATAATTATAATAAATGTACATATACCATTATTAAAAAAAGAAAACCTGTATAGAAAACTATCCATTTTTTCCTTCGGTGAATCAAAAGAAGCAATGCTCTACATAGGAATTAGGTTAATGCATCCTAAGGTGTATTGCAGGCCATCGGTGACAAAATATCAAAATCGCAACGATTTTAGGTTCAATTTCCATTCTAAATATCAAAGCCTACCCATTCGAGCAATTGACGAAGATTCCTTACAAAATGATGTTGCGGTTAGTTACATTGTACTTTCTTTCGAGTCAAATGGCCTTTTCGGGTCTGCTTGTCACTAGGACTACAGGATCCTAAAAAAAGTGTACTCTGTTTTCGGTGAAAGGGCCTTAATCACACTTGCCTGGTCTTACGCCTGCCGTGGGGGCGTATTTCCATGTATGTTTTCATGGTATCTTTATTATTTGTGCTTTCGAATATAATATGGTAATTCTTTTGAAAATTCATGATATTCGAATTGAGAATGTTACTGAAAAAGTTCTTTTTATCAAGAGCATTGTTTTCTTCCATCAAACGAATGTGCAGGCCTCGACCGTAAAATTGATTTCTTTTCACATCATTTTTCGTTGACAAATCATGGGTATTGGTTTACCATTTAACAACCTTGTATCCCAACCAGCAGCATCGTTGGTGGCGGTAGGCAGCCTGGGAATGTCAATCGAAAAAATGAAGGTTTTCCTATCTGAATTCAAGACAAACAGTCGATCCTTTTAATCATTTCACTCTGTGGATCTTACTGCAATGATCTGGTAGTCTTGAAAGGGTTCCAAAAGAAATATTTTGTAGCATCTATGTGGTAAAAACGCCTGCGCCAATCGGACAGAAGCCGATGCTCCTGGAATGGGCTGCAGATTAGCATCATATAGAATCAGAGTTAAATATAAGTGCTCAACTGTTGGGCTATTCAGACGTCTCATTCCAGTTCCACAATTGTGAAAATTGGAACTTCTTGAAACAGAAAGGTATTTGACTTTGTCTGCCTCTTGATCCGGAATATCTTTGCGATACCGATCAGTGAGGTAGTTAAATAGTACAGGATCAATATCATCTGTCAACGGGAGCAACGTGGGATTGTATTCAACCAAATGAGTAAGGCTGCCATCTTTCGGCCCACGGAATCGTCGTGCTGACATGTAGGTGTCGTTGCTATCTTGTTTTCGAGAAATTCTTCGACTGACCGGGATGGCATCTGAAGGTCGATGAATGATTGAAAACTTGGCCGATTCCTCAATGTATTTGCCAACGATATCATGCCTACAAGTTCTCTCCATAAAGTTGAAGCATAACGGACGACTATTCTTTCCAATCAATTTCAATCATGCCTCTGATATTTTGTCTATCGTATTGCTGCTATAATTATGAATTAAACGAAGACAATTGTACAGTTTTGTGGATTGGCACGATGAGATTTACATGAGATTTACATGAGATTTTTCCTTCTCCAGGCTCTGATGGAGTGAGAGCATTTTTTGGGTGTGCCCAGCATCTTTTTTTTTAGAACTTCTTCGAAAAAACGCCAAATTCATTAGATTCGAATATTGAAGTGTATGTATCGGTAGGACACCGGTAGGGGGTGATCTTCAGATAGTGGATAAATAATATATTTGCTGAACAAGTCTGTGAAACTTCCGCCATAGCATGTACTATGGTTCAAGTTGTACAGGTATTCGCGGGATTTGTAGTCTACTTATGTACGAGAAATATAAATACCTGGTACATAAATTTAGACATTGAAACTTGCGTATGAACACAATCGACTGGGGGAGGGTTGCATCATTTTTTACAGTAGTGATGGCGGAGCGGGGGGCTATTGAGTCATTTCTGTGGAGATACAGAAATCCGCGGGTCTGTTAGATGGGAGTAGTCTTGGGAGTCTTGCTACAAATAGGCGTTTCCCATCAAGCCCGCCACGAACGAAAAAGCAAAAAAAAAAAACGAATTCGACACGAACACCAACGCGAAACATTTTGCCGCTAT
>WKLE02002351.1:28046-39039 GCA_014885115.2 Asterionellopsis glacialis
GACGCCATATAACATTCATCATACCTTTTCCGACTGACTCTTATAGGGAGAGAATATTTAATCGAAAGTTACACATACTTTTAAAATAAAAAGGAAAATCAACAATCACGGCGCCATAAACACGCAAGTAGCAAGTAAAATAACTATATGCAGGGCAATCATACAATGTCTGTAAGACGAACGGTGAGATCATCATCGTCGTCATCACATGGTGATTTTGGCAGACATCACGAATCACCACAACAAGGAGATGAGACTCATTTTTCAAATCTAGCATATCGCTATGATCCATTTTGCCATAACCATGGCGAATTCTACAGAGAAAGTAGCAAACAGGATCATTATCCAACAGTTTTTGGCTCAAAAAACCAACAGGCTAGTTCAATTGTATCCGCACCCCCCAGCACAACTACGTCTGTCCCTCCCGTAGCAAGGGCAAGACGTTTTAGTTCTGATGTAGATGACGAAGAAAGCATATACCAGTCCATGTTGAAGTACCAGAAAGAACCTAAATCATCTCAAGCTGGTTTTAAAAAGGGCGATCTGCTTGATTTGCAAAGTATTTGTGGTGAGGAATCAGAATCTGATATGGATCGTAAACTACCTGCAAAACCTTTAAAATTCCTCAGTGAAAGGAGAACTAGATCTTTAGTTAGTCCCAAAGCTGGCATGAGCAGTAACAAAAGAACAGGAACAACACATCATATCCAAGATAATTACAAAAATATTGTACAAGTTTTACGTCATGATGTACTTACTATTCCAGGTGAAATTGACCGACGTGAAACCACGAGGCGTGAAGCACCACATAGTGGTATTCATCATAGTACTGCAATACCACATCGCCATGATCATCGGCAGCAACAACAGCAACAGCAACACCAGATCTGTAATCACAATGATAATCATGGTATGAATGACCTTGCAGGACTTCGAACGAGACGAAGTGAGAACAGACATGATATGCTATATCATCAGGAGAAAGTATACGAAACCGCCTTTAAAGAGAAGAAGCACCAGGAAAATCCAGCGTTTCCAAGGAAACAAGTACTTCACCAACGTGTTCCAAATGACCTAATAGAATGCGATGATGATTATGATGACGTTGTTATTGAACCATACAGGCCAGCAAGAACACTCCTACCAACAGATCCAAGTAACAATGTAGAAGACATATCAAAAAAACAATTACAGTTATGGAAAGAAATACAAGAAGAGCAAGAACGCAAACAACTGGAGCAAGCTTTGACAATTTCTAGAGAAGAACATCAGCGTCGAAGTATCACAGCAGAAAGACAGTCAATACACACCATCGGTATAAACAGTGGTAGCAGCAAGTCCAACCATACAAAAACAGTTGCTAGAGATTATCTCATCAGAAATGATCCACAACGTATAACACAAGATGTTTCATCAGCAGACTTTATGATATCGCAACAGCTGGCAATAGAAGAACTAGAAGTTGCAAGTCAACAACAACAACAACAACAACAACAACAAAAGCATCTGTCCTTTGCCCCTACTGCTGCTGCGACCGCTACTAGTACCACTATGCCCACGACTTCACGATATAAACCAACGGCATTGATAACAACTCGTACTCCAAGAAATGATCCTTCTAATGATGTATTTCTGAACAATCATGATTCATTCCTAAGAGGACACAAGGAAACCAATGAAGCCATATCTCGTGGTGAATCTCATGTTGTACGATGTGCTGGATGTTCTGCAAGATTGCATGTACCAACAATATGTTCTTTGGTGTATTGTCCAACATGCCATACAGTATCTCCTGGACAAAATATTGATACAGAAGGACGAACATGTAATTCAGATGAAGATCGCGGTTCTGGAAGAAGAAATGGGTACCACCCAACAAATTCGTCTGCTCCTCTCCGCCGCAGCAGCAGGTGATGAGATGTATGTGATAGGGATAAACTTGGAACTAAGAACTTCTCAGTTGTAATATGCTATTGCAGTTTTAGTTTATTTTAGAATAGTAGTATAAGTGCTTTGTGGTAGAGTTATGTTTCTTTTAACAAAACAGGTACTCCGTAGCAAACGGGTGCACATCCTACAATATATCGCATTTTACAAGCCGATCTTGCATCAGCTACGCATTGAGCCAATGATTTTTTTCTCTTGGAGACGAGAAAGCTTTTAAGCAACTCAAGACAGTATCTGTGTATGTTCAAAGCGGCGGGGGTGGGTTGTTAGAAAGCCAGCCTGACATAAACAAAAAATTGAGAAAAAACACTTCATAATTTGCACGCACCGATCAATATCACGATCTGTAACATCCCACAAATTCCCAACTACACACGGAGCACCTGCACAGAGATATGAGATTACTATACCCTCTGGTTCATAAAAGATTGGCGACCTTCTCGGTAACTTGGATTCTTTTCGGTTGACCGATTCAAGCTTTCCACTACTGCATCCCATCAAAATCACCGTAGAACGACAACGGCGCTTGTTGGTTACAATAAGAGATTTGTTTATGCTATCATTGTCCTCAGAATCTTGGCTAGCAACAATCTGTTCACCGTAAAGTAGCTTGTCAACCTGACTACGAGAAAAGAAAGACTGCCCACCTCCATGACCGCAATACAGAAACAAGCCATTCTGGTTTGTCAAACTATCTTCCATAAAGTCCAAATCTGGTGGAGCACCGACAACACCTTTCCATTTCCAACTATTAGTAGAGTCTATCTCCTGAATTACAGGAACTATCCGTTTGTTAGTTTCCGTCAAATTTGCTTCAGGGTCCACAACAAACCTAGCTCCCACAGGATCCACCATCGGTGCTGCCTTTTTGTCATATGTTTCATCATGAAGAAGTGGTTGATCACTTTCTACTAATGCAGCTAACGCAAATGGTAAAGATGGGATTCTCGAGACTGACCTTTCTGCGAGGAAACTCATTCCTTCGAATGGAAATTGGTGCAAGTGCTCGTCCAGAACAAGAAATACACAATCATTACATTCTTTTAACTGAGAAACTACGCGAGTACTTTCATCATGGGATATCTTCCGTTGTTCCTTTTGTTTCGTTGGGGGAAAGCGAGTCTGCTTTATAGAAATAAGCAAGTCAATCAACTCGGACTTTCGTAGCTTGCGCATCTTGGATGGTTCCACATCGAGACTCTTGAGTTGTTCCTTTATTTCAGGGACTTTCAACTGTTCAAGACATTTTCTACCATGAGAGACCCTCTCTGAGGCAGCCGTTTGACGATTACTTGGCGACCCGTTGGTACCGATCGAGCAGGCTGCCTCAAACTTTGAGGCAAGATTGCCACAGGAAAAGCCAGTACTATCGTTGCTTTCGAAACTGGAATTGCTATCTGATTTACAACTTGCGTCGTTGGCGTTTTCATCATTGAGTCCACCTCCTCCAACAAAGAGTCGTTTTATAGAGTCGACACCGAAGTACTTATTTTCTGCAAGTTCCAGTAGTGACTTGAGATTGTCATCAAAATCCTGTCGTTCATTCCACCAGTCTCTTTTTGCTTTAATCCCACGAAAATTTTCAGCTGCTGCACTTTCACTCAATCCACGAAGCTGTTCCTGGCTTCGCCGAATCAAATCATCCAAAGGAACTAATAAATCCTTGTAAACTTCTAAATTTTTGTCTCGCTGAAACACACATGCAACCTCTGTCTTCAAATGAGAACGGGAATCGTTTGGCGCTGAGACAGCTACCGATGACAAAAGAATTTCTCCTGTGGGACATAGGCATACAGCTAAAAATCGCCAGGTTGGAGGTAGCAGGCAATTTGCTTTCTCAAAGAGTTCACTAACTTTTTGATTTCGTTCTGCAGGGTTGTTGAAGCTTACATCTAGAGCAGAAAAAAAATCCCGTATATCTAGCCTTTCCGAATCTGGGTTATACGCCCTCGACACATTCTGTCGCGAGGTGCTTCCAATTGATGTATGGACCAAAACAGCACACGAGTAAGCAAACATATTCGGATCCTCTTCAGGCCCAGTCACTAGAGCAAGGCAACGCATGGCATCTCTTGCGAGGAGCTCGATTGCTGAGTCAAGGGTCGATAATGTTTGTTTAAAATAGGAACGGGCGTTGCTCAGGCTCTTCTCACACCTTCCTTTTTCCTTAGCAAAGCCACCAAAGTCATCTAAAGACTGACCAGAAATCGAGTGGTTGCGCCATAATGATTTTAGTGATCCATTACGACGTGATTTTTTCAGTTCTGCTAAACCTAAATAGTAGAATGCCCATGCACGACATAATTTGGGTGCATAAGGAGACTTTGCTATTTCTGTGCATAGGGATGCTGCTTTCTCTCCCACTTCACCAAACTCTGCAGTGGCCATCAGCAAACGAGCTTCCCGAAGTTTTAGATGACAAGAGAGGGTATCAAAATACTGAAGATTCATTTTGTCTGCACTTTGGGATCTAAGAAATGAACTTAGAAACGAATCTTGGAGTTCATCCGACATTTTCTTAACTGCGACTTCATTGGCTGACTTATACAGTAATGTATAGCCATTGTCCTGTTCGGCATATAGGTCTTGATGAAGAATATCACCATCTGTTGAAGCAGAGAGGCAAAGTTGTTTGAACCATCGATGAGGTCTTGCGAGCTAATAATGCACCAATTGAAACACCCATAGTAAGCACTTACGAGATACAAGATTTAATATTTCTTCAACATTCCAATGCAGCTGATTCAAATCATGGGCTGTATCGTCTTGGTATGACGGAAAGATACCAGGAACCGTATATCTACTAACCATGTCTTGAGATACAACATCAGCTGCGGAAGCGTAGGCTTTGAGTTCTAATAGCATCCGATAGCAATCAAGCTGTTGAATAGTGCGTGTAACGGGACAATCAGGGGGTAGTATATCACAAAATTTTACTTTTGCACAATTCAAAAAAGGAAGTTGTAGTTGAGAGAGGTCGATAGCAGACAAAATGTGGCTTTCAGATTTCCTGTGATCGCCAAGATTTGCGAAACAAAGTGCCATTTGCCTCAGGCAATCAACTCTTCTTTGGGCGAAACGAACACGGAGAAACGGCAGTATTGTAGTATTTGCTGGAGGATGCCGCATTTCTCTTTTAAGCCGCCCTGTTAATTTTAGAGCATTTTGACATATTCTAAAAGATACACGCAAATAGTGCAAAGATGAAGCGACATCTCCACGCCGATCAGAAGCATCAGATAGTGCCATGTTTACTGTACCCCTTACCCACAAAACGAAAAGATCCGAATCACCTCTCTCGTCTGATAGAAACCCTAAAATTGTCTCGGCATGGTCAACAATTTTCATGTCATCTTCTGATGTATAAGTTTTTGCATCTAATCGAAGCATAACTGCTTTTATTTCCATTTCCAATATAATCGATTTCGGTACATTTTTTAAGTCTGAGGAAGTTGCGAGACAATCAATTGAATGCAACTCAAACGTGTGAAGAACTTCTTCTGCGAGTCTATAAAGCCCCACCTCCATCAACGCTGACCCTATAATTGCACAGTGCCAAAGCTTTTCCTCGATTTCCGATTTTCCAGTGAGACGTAGTGCTAGATTGGCTACCTCTGCGCTGTGTATCTTATCGCCCTTGCTAACAAAATTGACTTCAACTTTCGCCAGCGTGATGGAGAAATTTGAGGCTAGCTCTTCTAAAAATTCCCTCTTGCATGTAGACCATTCATTAAACATGCACACGCGATTCACTGCTTCATTCAAAAGAGGCAATAATACTGATGACCCACCATCCGAATCAGCGGTGCTCTTTGCTTCTGACATCTGAAGGCAGAAAGCATCAATTGATGCGAGAAGTACAACCGAGAGCACCTGGTAAATTTCCATCTGAGACGCATCAGCGCAACCAACCAAATAGTCTCTGGACGATCTCGCAAGTTCATACGATCGGTCAAAAACAAGTCCTTCAGCACGATTTCCCTCGAACGTAACGGGGCCGTGACGAAAGTCTAATAAATGCGTTGATGAGATGAGCGACGTAGATGCAACAACGGACAGCGCTGCCTTGAGTATTGCGATTACTGACTTGTCATGCCGCTCGAATCCACCATCAATTATTGAAAATGCCACCTCTACGATATCGTTGAATTCTTGCAACAAGTTGCAATATGTTGAAGTTCGTTGGATTTGAGTACCGAGGTAAACAATAGCTTCAAGTAATACATTTAGTCTCTCGGCTATTGCGAGCTTTTCATCGTACAATAGAATCTCATCGCGCATACCAGGTCCTATAAGCGCAACTTCCAGGATCTCCGACAGCGTGGCACTTCCTAATGCACTTTGTGCTACAGAACTAGGAGCTTTCACGCCTTTGATCAAAAATTCAACAAGGGAGCAAGGCGAACCCATCAGCAAATGTTGTGGCGGGAGTGAATCCGAGCTTGTCCCTTTCTGCCTTTCCAAATAAAGTGAAACTAGACGTGAAGTGAAAGCAGCTCTCGAATCGACACTTTTTTCATTTGAACATCCTATGGGCAGAATTCCATTCGTGTAGCGACTGATGGTTTGAAGAGGCTCAAATGTGAAATCGTGCGAATCTGAGTCATCGAGACAATCTAAGGTTTCATGCCTTATAGCTGCTAACAAAGCTATGCATGCATTGTCAAGCATCCCTAAAGACTGAAACGCGGAAGAAATATGCGCAAATCGCACCGGAATTTGGTGACGCCGCCTATCTTTGGACTTTGATTCTTTTATCATGGAAAAACGGACGAAGAGGTCGGTGGAATAAATGAGAGGTAGTAACGCTAGATGGTGTTCCTGATCACCGCATAGATTTTAAAAATATTCAGCAAACAAGTGTAAGTGTATAAATAAGTAAAGAATTGTGAGCCAGACTTCAATTAATCTTACCTGTGCATCAAGTCTCCTTCTTCCGATTCCAGCCAATGTCTGTGTGGTGAAAGTAAAATAAAGGTGATGAAGAGCTTAGATATCAGGCGGAAGTCAAATACTATCAACATATATCAAAAGAGACGACTTACTTTCGCAACTTTTTCAACCAGATTTTGAATCAGTGAGGGACATCCATCTTGATGATTCGAAAGCTGCATCGTGAGTTCATACAAAGAGTCAACCGTACGAAACGCCAAGCTGGAATATGTTTCTTCCTTCGAGTCTCCATTTGCCTGATCCAGAGTCCCTACAAACAATCGATCAAAAAGAGAAGTAGATCGAACATAGCATTCAACAGCTACTTCCAAAAGTTGATCTTGATTTTTCCGAGCCGATAAGGCTTCCTCGGAAGCATCCCTAGCCATATCAAGAGCTAAAGGCGCTATACATTCCGCTGTAAATCTCCCTGCAAGTGCGAATAGCACATATAATTGGCTTCCTCGTCTATAATTATTTGGCTCCGCCTCTAACTCCTTCGTAAGATTGAAAGCTACACGGTGAAGTGAAAGTGATGATAATAGTTTGTAGCACCGGAAACGTACTTCAAAACAGGGTGTTTCTTTCGATTCGAAAAAAATCAATCGAAACCTAGATATTACAGAATTGCAAATATCCTCATGAATGTAGCCTTCTTTATGGCAATCTTCATATTTAGAAGTAACTCCTTGTTGAACAAAATCACCTATATCTTGTCGGAGTTGTTGCACTTGGAAAATGACTGCTAAAGTGACAGAGCTGGCATCACGCATGCATATTCGATGAACATATCTAGGTTCGAATGAAGCAAAAATACAATCATTACGCGAACATTCGCTCTCGTTTTGGTCAGAGCCAACTTTGTGTACACCCAAATGGATTGCCCGATAAGAACAGTACTCAGAATAAGCCGTGCACGATTCGTCCTTCCCACGGCCCTTGGCAAGCATGTCTAATGCTTCGCCAACACTTGTATGGAAATCGAACAAAAATCCCTCCGGTTGTATTGGAGTATCCATTGCATGTGCTTGAACGCACGATGCTGCTGTTTTCCAAGCAATGCTACAAGCGTAGTCAAATGATTTATTCCTTAGCATTGTTCGTATCGCCGACGGGGACCCCCTTTTCCCGTGCAACAATAAAGCAAATATCGCATATTTTCGAAGTTCCAGGGCTTCATGACCCTTATCTCTCGTTAAAGATTTGTATTTGTCGACTTGTGCTGCAGCATCCCATAAGCTGCGATGTATTTGTTTCGCATACGATAGAGCATCCTCAAACGATTCTTCCCTTTCAGCGCGGACAAAAAAAGTGATCCACGGCAAAGCGACATCCCGATAAGTCCGAAGGCAATTCCGAAAGGGTGCGTCTTTATCATTTCGACGAAGACTGTTTCCCAGGTCTTTTCCAAATTCCATCCACACTTGATCCAAGTCAAAGTTGCCATTGTCCGATGTCCTACTGGAGGGTGCCGTCACAAGTGATAAAATTTTTCCAACTGCCAAGATTGATTGGATGCTGATCTTAAAAATTTGTTTCGGGGGTAAAGATCCCTTTTGTGATGCAGCCTCTATTCTCCCTGTCGACGGCAATGGGAAACTTTCCGAAAAGTTATGGGCACTAGAACATTGTGGTATAAGATAAAATTCTTTTTGTCCCTCATTTTTCATGGAATGCCCAGTCAAATTATCTGCCATGGCTTGAAAAGCTGCAAAGCATAACATAGCACAGTCCCATTTCTCATTATTTTTCGTTTCAGTGCATAAGTCTGCGGACAATGTGACAGCATGATACAAAAGTTTCAGTGCTGCATCCCATGATGTTTGCTTTGTCACTAGAGGACAGACAGCTCTTAGTCCATGAATTGCAATATACAAGCACGAATATTTGTCCTTCCCTTCAGACGTAGCTTCCTTTAAACACTTTCGGCAAGTATTAAGGATTTCCACAGACTTTTCTTCCAGTAGTAAGATGCCTTTTGTGCTCTTTGAACCCTGTTGCGAGGCGAGCACAATACATTCCGCGAGAGATGAATGTTGATTCCATATGTCAGAAGCTGGTGCATTTTTTTGAGCTTCACGAAAGCGTTGTATCGCAAAATCGGCAGCCGACGAGTGTGACGATTCAGATTGAGAATGTAATGTTATAACAGGGGTGTCTTCAACGGACAACAAATCTGATTCCTTACGTGATGGCCGAGACCGAGATTTACTTTCGGTACTGCTTCGTTCCGTGAAGTCACCAGCATTTTTTTCGACAAAGTTTTCTTTGTCGACGGACGAAGACTTTGGTTGACGTCTTCGTCTTCGGGGGGTCTTGCCAATTGTGGTAGATAAAGGAGTTTCACCCGCCATCGTGAGTGCTTACAATATCTGCGATAATGCAAATAGCATCACTGGGATGCTACCGTGTAACTGTTGGTTATTCTGTTGTTTGTTGGCGTTGACCACACAGACATTTAGACCTGGAAGTGCGGGAGAATCCTACACATCGAAGATGTGAAGCTAAAAAATTCAAATTATTAGAAACGTTATTTACCGTTATTTAAATTCAATATGGTTGATGTATTACTTTACACTACAGTACGGTTCTTAGATTCTTCCGGATTTTTCTGTTTGTAAATTCCTGGGAACAATCAGTAGAGTCTCCTCACTCCTTGACTCCTCTCCCGGGAAAAATTAGGAGTGTATTGTCTGTCTGTTGTTCTCCTTGTACAATACAAAAGAAGAAATGGCCAGATACAAGAGATAAGTTTGATGAGTTCAAGCTCACCAAGTTTCTCTTGTTGTATCTAGACTAGATGAAACTAATAATGCTAGTGTTAGGTTAGCTTATGAACAGCAGTTAGGATTTCTTTGACCCCCCTATACATGATTCTTAGAAACCTATACAACATTAATTTAATATTTTTGTTTTGGAAGATAGGGATTGACATCTTTTCTCATCCAAACCAATCAAAATGTCACTGAAACAGAATTTTAATTTTGTTGTGTTCCAATCGACAACCCATTTCATGCATTTTTGCAGCAAAGCAAAAAGTAGAAGGTGCAGGATATTGTTACAAACAAATATATTGCAAAGAACCAGCCAATATTGACATGAGAACAAAGGAACTAAAGGTCAATACTATTACTGTAGTACCATCACCTACCTTTCTTCTACAAAAAAATATATTTGCTTTTGAGTTTCCCCCTTCCTATTCATTTTGATTACTGGCTTAATTATAGGAAAACCATTTTCTTGTTTTATTGTGTCAGGCTTGTCTGATTGTAACCATTCACCATATCATTGATGACTGCAATGGCACAGCATATTTATTTCACAAAGCTTTGACATCAATCTTTTGTAATTTATATCAGAGAGACATACTTTGCTTGGTTGGTGGTTATTATTCAGATCTGTTGATATATTATTGAAAACCACATGTTTGACCATCATAATCAGTATTTGAAGACTTTGAGGGTGAACTTGAATTGATGAAGATTGAAGATATTAGGATAAGAATAGTTACCAAATGTGTAATATTATGGTTTAAATTTGACAACATATAATATAATTGTATCTGTGCCAGAATGAGTGTAAAATTGTAAAAATGCTTCATGAATTTCATAAAAATAGTTTTATTTGACAAATTTTGCCTTTTACGGTCCAATTTAAAATATAGCTGGACTACAAATCTGGATAGGCAAGGACAAGCAATTTTGGAAAAGCACGTGGTTTGGATGGTTGTTGAAGTCTCCCCAGGGGTTGGACTACAAACAGAAGAAATTATTCAATAAAAAAATGTAATATAGAAAATACGCGTAGTACGAAGATTCTGAAAAAGTGAAATTTCGAGCGAAAAATGAACGGGAGTTTTGAGTGGCCTGCGTATCTCACCCCCTCCAAAAAGTTCAATTTACTGTACTCAATTTTTTAGTAGGTCCTCTAGCCCTACCAGGTACCAGCAGGTAGACTGGAGGTCCTACCTGGTACCACCTACCTGGTACGCCGGTAGAGATTATGGCACCAGGTATGTATTTAATCCCAATTCAATCAAAATGCAGGAATTGTAGTACATACAGACAAAAAACCTCGGATCAATTCTATTGCACGATACAGATTCGTTGACAGG